>VZQC01002408.1:2711221-2759049 GCA_009823505.1 Rhizomys pruinosus | reverse complement strand
TGTACATAGTGTTGCAGTTCATAAAGATACTCACGTGGTTTTTATCTTGTTTCATGTTTTAAAGTGAGATCACAACTTCTGATCTTTGAAAAAAGAATAAGGGCTGGAGAGATGGCCTAGTGGTTAAGAGCGCCGACTGCTCTTGAGGAGGACCTGGGTTCGGTTCCCAGCACCCACATGGCGGCTGAGAACCGTCTGTAACTCCAATTCCAGGAGAACTCCAGTTCCAGGGGAATCCGACACCCTCTTCTGACCTTCGTTGCTTTTCATGACATGGGTGCACAGACCTACATGCAGACAGTACATTCATACACATAGAGAAAAAAAAATTAAAAAAAAAAGAAAAAAAGAATAAGAAAAATAAATGAATTGACATGTCTGTTAGGTGTAATCGTAAGCAAATGAGCTACCAACAGAATGTCAAAGATGTTCATCTATGTTCCTGGTCACCCCCAGAGGTATTGGGCATTTGTCCCAGGACAGAAGCACAAGGTTGGTGGTCAGGGATCAGGGCAGGGCATACTGAGAAAAGTTAAGATTATTTGAGTCTTTCTCCTTTGCCAAAGGCAGAACAGAGGCCTAGAGGTCATAGTCATTGCCTGGTGGCTACGGCATGTATATACATTCAAGGTCACCCGTCCTGACTGTCTGACTAGACTTTCTGTTGAGCCTCTGCTGTTGACAGTAGTTGTTTTTGACTCAGGTACCTGCCATGACAGCTGGGCCTTCTGGTGAGCCCTTGCCAGTATCCGTATACCGTGAGATTCTGTCAGAATCTGTGAGTCCTATCCTCAGTGGAATGAGAGATTTCTTTCTTTCTCTGCAGAAAACCTTTCTTGATTGATCATTCCAGTTATGATGAAAAGAAAATCAGTTGCAAGGAGGATCGGGGATCAGCGTAGCAATTCTGAAAAAAGTGCTGAAGAGTTTCCACCAAAGCTCCCTACTGAATCATTGAGTGTGGGCACTGAATGTGAGAAAAGCCATTCTGGAATGTTCTAGAAAATTTTTCTGGCCCTTTGACATTTAGTATGTCTTCCCATTAAGGCCAACAGAGTCAACCAGGAAAAAATTGTTCTTAGCACAAATGGTAAGTATAAGTGTGTGTGTGTGTGTGTATGTGTGTGTGTGTGTATGTGTGTGTGAGTGTGTGTGTGATTGTAGATCCCACACAGCTTTTGCCATTTTCTGTTTTAGCAACATGGTTATGTTTCATTGGAATCAGCCCACAAACTTATTGATAGTTATTTTGGTCAATCTTTGGCTTAGTCTTAGTTCATCTATATGTTAAAATAAGTTTATCTGGGATTGGTGACATTGCTCAGTGGTTAAGAGCACTGACTGCTCATGCAGAAAACCCATTTGGTTCCCAGAACCTTACATAGATGTCTAACTCCAGTCACGGCCAGGCATGGTGGCGCATGCCTTTAATTCTAGCACTTGGGAGGCAGAGGCAGGTGAATCTTTGTGAGTTCAAGGCTAGCCTGGTCTACAGAGTGAGTTCCAGGCCAGCTGGGGCTACAGGGAGACCCTGTCTCAAAAAGACCAAAAATTTTTTTGGAGAGGTTAATTTAGTTTCAACAGTTAACATGATTCTTTTAAAATATTTTTATGTGCCAGGCGTGGTGGTGCACGCCTTTGATCCTAGCACTTGGGAGGCAGAGGCAGGTGGATCTTTGTGAGTTCAAGGCCAGCCTGGTCTACAGAGTGAGTTCCAGGCCAGCTGGGGCTACAGGGAGACCCTGTCTCAAAAAGACCCCCCAAAATTTTATTTATCATTTTCATTTATTTTATGTGTATGAGAATATTACCTCCATGCGTGTAAGTGTAGCCATGTTGTACAATGCCCAGGGAGGTCAGAAAGGGGCATTGGATCCCTTCAAACTGGAATTATAGATGTTTTTAGCCATTATGCAGGGGCTGGGAATCGAACCTGGGTCTTCTGCAAAAGCAGCTGGTGCTCCTAACAGCTGAGCCATCTCTCCAGTCCCAGTTAACACGATTCTTGTCAATTTTTCAGTGGTGTGGCAAGAATGGGCAGAGAAGGTATACATCCCTAGGTAACTGTAGCACACCAAAGCGTTACTTTTGTAAATGCCAGCATAATAGTTGCAGTTGTGGAGTGAGAGCATCCAGGCCTTCCTTTATCCTGGAATTAAGAATCAGAAATAAAATACATGGAGGAAGTTAGAGCCACTTAACCTAAATATACTTTAAGGATGTATGTGGACCAGTAACCCTTTTGAAGCTTTATTTCTTTTTATTGCTTTCCCAGTTAACTTTAAATTCCCAGTTTTATTTATTTATTTCCCATTGGCTTAAAGCCTTGTGGGGTAGAGCATTCCATGAAGCCTGTGTCCAATGGTCTCAGCAGGAAGGTTGCTTCTGAATCTGGCAAGGACCACACCTCTGTTTCCATGGGTGTGACTCACTTTTTTTTTTTTTTTAAGACAGGGTCGCCCTGTAGCCCCAGCTGTCCTGGAATTCACTCTGTAGACCAGGCTGGCCTTGAACTTACAAAGATCCTCCTGCCTCTGCCTCCTGAGTGCTAGGATTAAAGGCGTGTGCCAACTCCCCCTGCTGTGACTCACCTTTTATTCAGACTTCTCTGGCTTTGTCTGGTTTGCTGTCAGGACTCACTGGGCTGTTTTTCATTTTCTATGTATAAGCACAGATCAGGGATACGTACCTGCAGTTTTAAGAAGAGCAGGTGGGGCTGGGAGGATGGCTAAGTGGGTAAAATGTTTGTCTTACAAGCACAAGGACAGGTGTGAATTTGATGTCCAGCACCCACAGGGAGAAAAGAGGGGCTGTGGTGGCATGTGCTGTCATCCCCTTGGGCTTCCTGGCCAACCAGCATGGTCTAATTTTCTGAACTCCAGGCCAATGAGAGATCCTATCTCAAAAAAAATTAAAGCAGGAAGCTTCTGAAGAACTATACCTGGGGCTGTCCTTTGGTTTTAACACACATGAATGCACATGCATGTACATACATACAGAGAGGGAGAGAGAGAGAGAGAAAGAGAGAGAGAGAGAAATGCATGTCTTTCTTTGGTTCTAGAGACCCCATTCATAGCAAGCAAAAATGGCTTTGCCCCATAGCTCTCCAGATTTTCCCTTGAGAAGTCCTGCCCCCCGCAGGCCTCCTCAGGCTCCCAGATGTCAGATCCAGTGTATTTATTATTTATTCATATTATTTTTATTACTAGAGACAGGGTATCACTGTGTAGCCTTGGCTGGCCTGGAACTCACTCAGGCTAGCTTGGAATTAAAGAGATCTACCTGCCTCTGCCTCCTGAGTGCTAAGAGTGAAAGCATGTGCCACTATACCTGGTGGTTTTTTCTTTTTGAAGATTTATTTATTTACTTTTGTTTTATGTGTATGAGTGCTTGTCTGCATGCATGTCTGTGTATCATATATATACCTGGTGACCACAGAGGTTAGATTCCCGGGACCTGGAGTTATAGATGGTTATGAGCCATTGTGTGGGTTCTGGGAACCAGTGCTTTGTAAGAACAGCAAGGGCTCTGAACCACTGAGCCACAGCCCCTGCTGTGTTTGTGTTTGTTTTTAAATGAGAAGGGACTGGAGAGGTAGGTCAGTGGTTAAGAGCAGTGGCTGCTCTTGCTGAGGACCTGGGTTTGGTTCTTAGCACCCACATGGCAGCTAACAGCTGTTGAGTCTGTAACTCTGGTTCTAGGGGATCTGACATCCTCTTTTGACCTCCACGGGCATTGCATGACACGGGTGCACTTACATATATGCAGGGAATACATTCTTACACATAAAAAATAAATAAAATATTAAATAAATAAATGAGAAGAAAATACTAATACCACAACCAAATAGTACCTGATACAACCAAACCAAACTCAAAGAACTAGTTTGGGAAAGGTTGTTCTATCACAGGGCAGAGCTTTGGAATAAATGACCCTGAGGTGCTTACTAAGCCAATTTCCTTGCTTGTGGATTTACAAGACTACCAGCTCAACCGGGTACCTGGTACACAGAAGCCCCGGGCAGGGTGGCCTGGCCTGGCATCTCTATCCCCAAGCATCTGGGCTCATGTGCCTCCATAAGAATCCAAGAGGAGATTGGATGTTAGAGGTGTGGAGGCAGAAGGATTTCAGGATTCACCATGTTCCACCTGCAGGAGGGTGTGCCCTCCTCACGGCTGTACTGTGATGACTGGCAACAGCGGCAGCAGGAGGGAGGAAGTTGCCCGACTGAGCCAAGACCAGTCTTCCAAGGCATTTGCTTGGACATCTGTTGTTCCTTGTTTCCTTCTAACCACTTGTGATGCTGGAGGTCCTGAGAGGTCAGAAAGGAAGTTCAGTGAGTTCCTAAGTCTTTCTGCTGCTGACATACCCCACAGAAACCTTGCTGTGGTTGCCTGCCCGGCTCTTGCTGGCTTCAGGGAGTCCATTTCAGAAAATAAACCAAATAGAATATCTTCATGTAGTCATATAATAATCCAAGCACTCGGGCTGGGGATGCAGCACAGTTGCTAAGAGTGCTTGCCTAGCATCATAAAGCACCACTTTGATCCCCAGCACCACTTAAACTGGAAATGGTAGCTCATGTTTATAATCCCAGCCGTCAGGAGGCAGAGCAGAGTCAAGGCCATTCTCAGCTCCATGATGCATGCGGGGCCAGTGTGGGATACAATGAGACCCTGTCACAAAAACAAAACAAAACGAAACAAAACAAGGACATAATACTGAATCATTTCCTAGTCGCCCTGCTTCTCCCGTCCATATACTTACTGGGCCGGACCCTACTTAGCTTCCAAGATCAGGGGCATTCAGGTCGGGGAGGTTTGGTGTATTGTTTCTCACAAAGCATTATTTTTTATCTCCTTACGGGCACATAGACTTATAGTTCCAGTGACCCCTACACCAAAGTTCAAGGCTGTGCTGGACAGCTTTAGTGTCAACTTGACACACCTGGATTAAAGGAGACTTAACTAGGGAATTGCCTCCAATGGACTGGCCTGTGGCCATTTTTGTGGGTTATTTTCTTGATTGTAGAGTGATGTGGGCAATGCTACACTTGGGCAGATTGTGCCATGTTGTATATAAAAGCAGGCCCAGCACGAGACAGGAGAGCAGCCAGTAAGCAGCATTCCTCCATGGCCTGTGCTTCAGCTCCTGCCTCCAGGTTCCTGCCCTGACTTCCTACCTTGTGCTCTCTAAATGATGAACTGTGACCCAGGAGATGTAAGATGAATAAGTCCTTTCCTCCCCAGGGTGGTATTGGTAAGAGTGTTTTGTCCCCGCAATGGAGAAGCAAACCAGAACAAGGCCCTGCAGTCTTAGCTTTCTCTTGCAGTATTTAGGAGAACATTGGTGATGCACTCCCTATATACATGATTGACTGAATTGAAATGAGCCTGATCATGGAGGAAGGAGGTGGCAGTTCTAAGCCCAGGCCAGGAGACAGAAGCGACTCAGAACAGCAGCTTATTAGCCACACGCTGGGCTTGAGGGCCCTTCAATCAACAGGACCACTTTCTATGTTAGCAAGACCTGTACTTTCTGCACGAAAGTAATGGTTGTCTGTAACATGTGTTCCCTGTTATCCAGTCATACAGCACAGATGACAGTCTTTCATCAGTCCCTTAAGAGGACTCTTCTTTGGCGCTAACCATGTAGCAGCGAACCGCAGTCGGGCTGCTGATTGGGGTGGGGGGCATAATCACTCAGCTCATATTAGCGCAGAGTGGGAAAGTGACAAGTCTGCAGTTCTCTTCTTACAAAGATGATGGGCTGACTCAAACCAGCAATTTGGCCAAAAAGAAGTCTGCAAGACTCCATTGAAATCTGTCACTTTCTGTTTCCCTCCTCTTTCCTAAGCGTTAACGCAAGTTCAAGTTCACAGTTGAATTGTAGAGATTCTGAATGGCTTCTCCTGGCAGCCATTGATACAGGCAAGATGCTAACAATATATACTGCCTCAGCTGCCAATGGAGTCTTGGAACAGCGTGCGCGCGTGCGTGCGTGTGTGTGTGTGTGTGTGTGCATTATTTCCTTTTTTGGCTTTGTAGCCTCCTAACCTTAACCCAGAACCATCCTATCTTGTGTGATTTTTGAAGTTTTTGGTAAATCAGTGCCTTGATACCAACACTGCTCCATGAGTTGTGTCCAGATTTTATAGCTGCAAGGAAAGGTACTTTTGCTGGACTCAAGTGAATGGTGTCTGATTGCAGGATTTGTTCTAGCATTCTCTAAAGTCAGAGAAGACTCAAAAGAAGGAAAATATTGTAAATGGGCGGGGGAGCTAAAGAGGGAATTAGAGGTCACGTGTTGTGTGGCTTTTCCTGAAGTCTATTCACTCCAGATAGGTCACTGACAATAAACCAAAGAGTTATTATACCCCAAACTGGCTTAGTGAACCACTAATTTTATTGGGGTTACTTACAGAAGAGTGGGTAAGGGATTACTTAGAGGAGCACGGATGACACAAAGACCACCGCATCGCCACAAGCCCAGCCCAGTGTGGGTGATGGCTCATGGAAGCTGCATCCCTGGACCCCTGGAGGATTTGGTAGACCACTCTACTAGCAGGCTTCTCTCTAGCAGTTGTTACTTCTTATGTATCCTTTAGGAGGGACCTTGGGAATCTTGTAAGTTTAGGAGCAACCTGTGACTTGTTTCCCTTCTTAGCCTTAAAGAAATGTTTAGTTGAGAGGAGATAGCTACGGAGGGGTTTGATATTTCATATATCCAGAGTTCAAATCCCTTGGGTTGCAAAGGGCAATGCTTGAGATAAGGGAGACTCAGAACCTCTCAGGAGGAATTTACCTATGGATTCTGATGAGTGCCAGCAGTGTGGCAAGAAATAGGAGAGCAGCCCCTGTTGGGAGACAGAGTGACAAGGTGGTGGACTCGAATCTGTGCATCTCCTTGAGAGAGTATAGGCTTCAAAGAAAGAGAGAGAGAGAGAGAGAGAGAGAGAGAGAGAGAGAGAGAGACTTAAAAGGGTAATAAGCCCCTGAACATGTCAATGGACGTGTGCATCATTTTGCTTTTCCAACATGAAGAATGGAATCCATGCAAGCTTGAGCTGACTGGGGAAAGGACAGAGGCATCCAAGCCCTGGGCTATGCATTGCTGTGTTATGGAATGTTGTCCTCAGCTTGAGATCAGAGCAGCTGTGCAACAGACCTTAACAAGACAGGGCCTGTTAACACTCCCTGGGAAGGAGTCGGGGAGGAGCGTCAGGCACTTCCATGAGAATACAACGCCCTCTCCCTCCTATCTACCCAGCCATTCCTGGTCTTGGAAGGTGCTAGAGTGTTTAGAGGTGGATGATTAACTAAGGAGGGGGAAGATGCCTCATCTACATAGCTTGTTGGAGGTCATTGCCTAGGCTAGGGTGGAACTATCTGGTGATGTGGCTGCTTTGGTGTCAGAGTGCTTTTGTAAATAACCCTTCACCCACACTCCTGTAAGTGATCCCCAGTGCACTCATTGGTTCACCGAACTATAGTTTCGTTGCACTGTGAATAGATTTTTGTCCATGTTTTCCCAGGAAAATTCACGCAGTGTGTCTCTGCAATATGCTGGTTTATACTGATGTACGCACATTGAGTACTTCCAAAGCATTTCTTTAATGATGGATACTCTTCGGCCTTCTTCAGCCCTCTCTACATTGCAGTACTCATTTGTTCTGATGCTTCACACTTTTGTTGGAACTACCCTAAGTATGCCCCCTAGCCTCAGGATAAAGCCAGCATGTGAATCCATTACCTGCTCTAATCACCTCTGTGAAGGTGGAACAGGCAGGGGCACAAGGACTAGTACTCAGAAAAGCCTGCAGTAGCTTCTTGCTGCTGTCAATAAGGATAATTATAGTTATAGAGCACTGTCCCTCAAGGAGCCCAAGCACTTCATAGATGCTATCCCATCGATACTCATAACATGAGTGGAGCAGTAAGTACCAGCATCATTTTATAGACAGACAACCTCACCTTGGGAGGCTGAGTCACCAGGAGCAGATTTTGGTGTGGAGGTTTTAGGATCTCTGATGTGCCATGCTGATCACCTCACTGAAGAGCAATACCCCCCACCTTTCAAGTAAGGATGTCCACACAGGAGATCTCAGAAACTTTGGCTACTTCAAAGTGAAAACTTATTTACTTAAAGGTAATTATGTTCTTTTGAAAACATTGTACTTTTACTAAAAAATAAAGAGCTCTAGGGTGGCTTGCTATAAAAATTAGAACCAAGGAAAGACAAAAGAACAAAGGCCAAATATTGTATAATGGGCATGAGACAGGGCAAGGGGGACAGTGGTAGGTAAGATAAATGGGCTATTGTGAACTATGTCACGTTAAAACACAGCCTGGGCCTTCAGACCTCTGCTAGCCAAGGTGCAAAGAAAGCCAGGTTGGTTTGTGAACGTTTCTATTGAATAAAACAAGATGTGTTTTGAGGCCAGGAGGGTTTAGATGTGTGAGCTTAAGTGGACAAGACAACCCAAGAAAGAGAGTTGATCTAGAACAGCACCTTCTCAGCCTAAGCATGGTCTTTCCTCACTCCCCTGTACTTAGTAGTGGAAGGCAAAATGTGGTGAAAGTTAGCATGAAGTCAGCCTTGAGGAGGGACGACAGGAATACAGACTTATGTGCCCACTTGGTGCCTGGCAAGTGGAAGATCATGAGATCATGCAGGAACATTTTTGCCAAATGTCAGCCTCCAACCTCCTGTGATAGTTTATGACGGAGAGTTCTCTGGCCTCCCATAGCTCAGTCTCCTTTCTGACTTGAAGTTTTGCTAATATAATATTGATCTCAGGCTGCAGCTTTGATCTCTACATGATTACCAAATGTCAGAGAGTTTCTTTTGCTCTCTATTGAAAATAACTAGGTCTCCAAGCCAATTGGGATCTCTTTGGATGGACAAAGATGCAGCTGAGCAGCTCGGTCTTTCTTGATTTTGTGCTTTCTTGTGTTTAAAAATCACCCTTCTGAAGGTAATGCTGGCTCAGATTTCCCAGTTCTAGAAAATGACTGGAGGGTACCTGGGCTCCTTAAATTTTGGCAACTTGACACAAACCTGAACGTCTCCGGGAAGAGGGAATCTTAACTGAGGAACGATCTTCATCAGACTGGTCTGTCGCCAAGGGTGGGAGGCACTTTCTTAATGTTAATTATGTAGGAGGGCCCATCCCACTGTGGGCAGTGCATCCCTCGGTGGTTGCAAAGAAAGCTGGCCAAGCACAGAGCAGGTGAAGCAAGCCAGCAAGCAGCATTCCTCCACGGTTTTTGTCTGACTTTGTGCTTCCACTTTGAAATCTAGCCCTGACTTTCCTCAAGTGATGGAGTGTAAGATGAAATAAACTTTCCCCCACCAATTTGATTAGGGTCATAGTGTTTGTCAGAAGCAGAGAAAGCAAACTATAACAATATTACTAACTGTTCAAAATGTAAGCATTGTCCAAAATAAAGTGCTGACAGTCTGGAAGAGGTCAGAGATCTTGAACATTCTCTTGAATACCATCCTTATGAGCAATGCTCATTTCAGGTAAATTTTTGTCCCAGTACGTTTTCATTTGTAGTCAACCTGTGTGCATGTGTGTGTGTCCTTAAGAAATTTTGTCAGCTAGAACTAAGGCAAAAAGGAAAAGTTTAGCAAATGTTGCCCTAATTATAATATCACTCAAGCCTCTTGCTGCTATTTTAGCCAGGGATAAAATACAACTTGACTTCAGTAGCTATTGATATTATTTCTGCCTCTTAAAGACCTATGAAATGAAGACTAAGCTCTAAAAGCTTTGAAGTTAATTGCTGCTGAGTTAAGTGTTTTTTTAAACACCTTCATGCTGACACATAATTTAGAAAATCAATCAGTGAGATGTGTAAAGATATGGATCTGAAACATGCCTAGCTAATTACAGAAGACGGTGAGAGACTGCTCGGTACAAACACCACAGAGGGGCTGAGGCTGGTGCTACAGAACTGTTGGGAGAATGGGGAGCACAGTGAAGCCAGGTGCGTGGGGTGGCGGGAAGGGCTTTGTCTGCCAGGATAAAGGTGTAGCCAGCATCAGTCACATTTGCTCAAAGGCTGCCTCTATCAGACTGTGGAAAAACAGTAGCTTAAAACTTAGAGGTGGGACTGGGGAGATGGCTCAGCAGTTAAGAGCACTGGTTGCTTTTTGCTGAGGATCCAGGTTTGATTCCCAGCCCCCCCCCCACCAGCTAACAACTCCAGTTCCAGGGGATCCTATACCCTCTTCTGACCTCTGCAGCAGGCATTGCATGGCATGGATACACACACATACAGGCAATATACTCATAAAATAAAAATGAAAAAAACTTGGAGGTGATAATCTCTCTCTCTCTCTCTCTCTCTCTCTCTCTCTCTCTCTCTCTCTCTCTCTCTTTGGGATAGGATCTCTCTGTAGCCCCAGATGGCCTGGAATTCGCTATGTAAACCAGGTTGTTCCTGAACTCAAAGAGATCTGCCTGCCTCTTCTTCCCAAGTGCTGGGATTGTACCACCACACCCAGTTACATAATGTCTCTTATTAAAGAACAGACCATGTGTCAGTAAATATGGCCTTTGTTATAGTTCAGATCTTGTATGCCCCCTTCAAAGCCATGTGTTAAAGGAAAAGAAAGAGCTCAAGAGACGGGGGACCATAGGAAATAGGTATTATCAAGGGAGAAATGTGGATAATGGGGATACTTTAACTGGGGAGGGTGTGTGGGGATTGTTATATGGGGAAAGAGAGGAGACATAAATATTGGCTAGCGAGTGTAAAAAACAGGAGGGAATTGTATTAGTCCAAAGACTTACTGAAAAATTACATATACAATATCTCTACATGAGTCCATGTGCATAGCTGAAGGCTGCATAACAAGAAATAGTGCTAGACAGGAGAAATCTTGCTTTGAGTTGTTGGCCAGGGTAGTCCAAGAGACTCCCAAAAGTACACAGGCATACTTACCTGGCAGAGGAGATACCATGATCACGAAGGTGGTTTTCCCAGGGTGAGGCTCATCCATTGCACTCTGGATGTGCTGACCCCTGCGATTTCCCCAAATGTGGGAAACTCGACTGCATAATTTGTGGTAGTGGGGGACTGCGTTCGCACTCTCCCCTTAAAAAAAAATTACACAGGCTAATTGCCACAGCCCATGATTGCTTCCCGGAACCAGAATATAAGACCCTATTGCTGAAGACAGGACATACTTCAGAGGCGTGTTTGGACTGGACTGGAAACCACTTCTCCTGAAGGCTAGCTCTCATAGCTTTGGAGAGCAATATGCAACCTTCTAACGGAGAGCATCGATCAGTGATCCAACACCAGCTTTAAGACTGAATAACCACATCGATGACGGCCCCAGCATATGCCATTGGTGCAGTCGTGGCACTTTTATCTTGGGAGGCAATCAACAGATCACTAATCGGACATAAATCCTATGCAATGGGAAATTCATGTGTGGTACTGTAAACATAGCCAACTACGAATCACTGGAGAGATCTTAGATCTTAGAGAAAACCTCAAGGCTGTCACATCCCTAGACTAATGTGTTTTTTTACTAAGTGCAAAAATATGTATCCTCATATTTACAGTTAAGTATCCCAGTCACCACTGATCAAAAAAGCTTTTGCACTAAATGGAGACCTCAGTGTCACAACTGCTCTCACACGGACACTGTCTGTGAAGAGCCCAAGCCTGAGTGGCACATCTACAATGCAACCTGTACACCTACGCCTCAAATAACACAGAACAAGAGATAAAGGGGACACCAATGAATCTCTCAACCTTCACCCCTGAAGCTCCTCATGCAGCAGAGGGCCAGGAACACAAAAGGTCACAAATGGCCAAAACAGAGAGTAAGAGTCTGCAGAGTGCAGGTCCTATGTTAAACTCCAACCACCCATGGCTAAGGGACCATTGTGGAAGAGGGCTTGGAAAGATTGTAAGACCCGGGGAGAACGTGCACAACCATGTGGAAATAGAGTCCTCCAGGCTTCTGGGATCTTGCTAATATGAACCTAGGCAATGGTGTCAGCATGCATGTGGCATGGACATTCTTTGGAATGAACTAGCCTTGGACATCAAACGCCTCCCAGAGATAGTTCTTCTGAGGGAAAGGAGGAGTCAGGGATGCAGCCACGTCTCCCAAGCAGCCAGCTCACCTTTGCTGTATAAGGGGGACGAGCTAAAGGCTTATAAGCTGAGAGTGCTGGTGGGCTTCACCCTCCTGCAGTGCCGTCTTGCTCGGAGGCCGTGGGTGAACGCGAGGACCCCCTCCTCACCCAGTCACTGAGAGAAAGCCCATTATACTTGCTAGTCTCCCCCGAACAGTGGTTTGGAGAGTCTTTTTTCTTGGTTTCGGGGCCCTGCACTTCACTCTTCTCTCCTGGGAAGGACATTTCTGGGACAATGAACAAGACTCATGGAAACTCAGGCAGCACAGACAAAGACCTAGCACAGAGCTGTGGAAATGGGAGGCAGGCTCTGATCTTAGCCAAAAGAACTATTAGCAGCTGAAGAACGGGACTCTAGATAGGCTGACTAGACCTCAGTGGACGAACTTGCACTGAAGGGTGTCTGGGGACAGTACCTTAACTCAATAAGCCTTAACACAAATGACAGATGGCATAAATTCCATGGGGGGAGGGGGGCGATGGGGAAGGGGGCATCGAATGATCAAGATCTTTTGTATGAAATACATAAAAATTCAATAAAAATTTCCAAAACATTTTTTTAAAATTGGTTTGGTCCTTCACTTGGTGCTACTGGGAGGCGGAGGTGGAACTTTCCAGAGGCAGGGCCTAGTGGGCCATCTTCTTCCTTTGGAGGTGAGAGGGGATTAGGGGACTCTAACCTCTCCTCTTACTGTGTCTTCTGTTTGCATCTCAGTCATGAGGCAATGGTTTTGCTATGTGCTGCCACCATGCTGTCCTTCAGATAGGATGTAATAACCTTTCCACAGGCCCCCAAACTGTGCCGTCAAGACTATGAACTGAGACTTATAAACCCAAAGGGTCTCAATAAAGGTTTTCTCCTTAAAGGTGGTTTTCTGTGAGGGTGACGTAGCCTCACATCAAGCCTAGAACTTGACAGTATTATAAAAAACATTAATTGGTCTTGGGTTGTCCTATTTCTTCTGAACACTTTTTCTTCTTTTGGTCCATTTTACCATCTACCAGGATCTCAGTTCTCTCTATTCAACAATATATGTCTTGCTATTAGACATATACCTTTTATGGTAATTTAAGCATTTGCCTTTCTTCCCAAAGGGCAAAAGTTGGTTTTGGAGAAGCCAAATGATTACCCTTTTATGTGTAAACTACAGATGTGCAAACAATTCAAACACTAATTCAGTTTCTGTGTATCTGTGGCATTAAAATTTTATGATTTTTAAATATTATGATATTTTAATAATGCAAATAAGAGAAACAGTACAGTAGAAAAAGAACTTTCCAATTTTTTTTTAAGTTTTATAAATTTTATTTATTTTTGTATGTGTATGAATGTACTGTCTGCATGTAGGTCTGTGCACCCGTGTCGTGCAATGCCACGGAGGTCAGAAGAGGGTCTTGGATTCCCCTGGAACTGGAGTTCTCCTGGAATTGGAGTTACAGATGGTTCTTAGCCACCATGTGGGCACTGGGGATCGAACCCGGGTCCTCTGCAAGAGCAGTCTGTGCTCTTAACCGCTAGGCTATCTCTCCAGCCCCGAACTTTTCAAATTTTTAAAATGTATTTTTGCTTTATGCATATAAGCGTTTTGCCTAGATGTGTATGTAAGTGTATCATGTGCATGCGAGGCTGGAAGAGGACATCTGATCCATTAGAGCTTGAGTTATGGATGGTTGTTAGCCTCCATGTGGGTGCTACATGGAGAGGAACATGGCTCCTCTGTAAGAGCAGCCAGCGTTCTTGACTGCTAAGCCATCTCTCCCACCCCATAGACTACAGAACTTTGACTCAAGATAAGGGGCCATTTCTCAGGTGGCCAGCTACTTGGAAAGACTCTGTGAATATTTCTTTTGGGGCATGAGAAAGCTGAAGAAGTTAAATGGGTCCCAGGGGTTTGTCTGACTTACTCATCAGTTGAGAGTAGGGTTAAACTCAGAATTTGTAAGCGGAATAAGTCCTTCCAGACCCCAAATGAAAGGTTTAAGAATCATCTGAGATATTAAGAAAAGAATGAGAGGAGGAAGAAGAAGAGAATGAGGAGGAGGAGCTGGTTGCGTTTCTGAGTTTCTCTGCTTTCTTTAGTTGAGCATGTTTGACTGATAATTCCATCTGACACATTGCTGTGGGACTGAGTTGGGGGAGGCCCGTGCTTGCCACATGTAATCCCCCTTGCAGTATGCCCACTCCCTTCCCACTGGCCTGGCAAAGTATAGCTTTGTGATCCTTTGTAGAATAATGCAAAGTTTCCCTTCCTTAGCTTCAGCCTTTTCTGTCTAGATGGATATTTTTAAATTCCCAGATTAAATATTCTGGGCAACTGATCTTGTATCTAAGTTATACTGACAATCAGTGAGTTTTGACCAGCCTTGGAGATAAATAACCAGTTCTCAAATTGCAATCAGGGCATCCTAGCAACACAGTATTCTTACAAAGTATTAAATTTATAAGCTCTGGTGAGGTGGGGGGCAAGGAAGGGGGGAAATGGGTCTAAATTTGATTAAGAAATGTCGTATGAAATCCACAAAACTTTAATAAAAAATTGGCTTTGAAAAAAACCCAAGTATTAAATTTATACCAGATTTTAAGAATCAAAGAAAGATGTATATAGGAAATTACCAGGCCGTAACTCTAATTTCCTACCTGGTAAATTGCTAAAACAATCAATAGCACAGACAGCTGGGTGCCCCCTTGGGAAGGCAGAGTGATGAATGTGCTGTAGCCCTGTAATGGAGAGTATGGGGTGGGCAAACAGAGGCCCTTCTCAAGAGGGATATTGGGGGACTGCCATGGTAACCTTGGCAATGAACCCCTTCTGTGTCTTGCCAGTAAATCTGCAATGTAATTGTTTGGAACCAGCAAAGGGCAGGATTCACTGAGGTTTCTCCATGGTGGGCCACAGAATCGTGTGTTCAGGCACATGACTGGTAACAATGGCAAGTTGATAGAGTCTTTGGTGGGCAAGAGCATCACACATGATTCAAGCATGGATCAGGTGCCCCGCAGCCTTATTTCCACCTTCTTTTTAGCCATTAACCCTTTCAGTGTCCCAGGTTGTAGTATGCTTTTAGGAATATTAAACACCGAGGGCTCAGGTTTGCATAATTAATTATATTGAACTTATTTTACACAAATTAATCCATGCTGTCTGGCGTGACACCTGGCAGTGGTCAGTTATACATGGACAGTGCTGTACAGATGGTCATATGCCATGCCACCGCCTATGCATTCATGTAGATCAAGCAATTTCCAGAAAGCTTTACTTCCCCTGCTGTTTAAAATTCTCCGAATCCCAAGCTGGCTGTCCTTTACGGACAGGTGGGTTGCACAAGGTCATTCTCAGATCCTGTGGCGAAGGCCTGGGGTTGAGGGTAGCAGCTGAATGACAGTTGGAGATCCCTTAGGGCAGACAGTCCAGAAGACGAAGCCATGGGATAGAGTCACCATCAGTGCAGCCCAAGCCAGAAAGTCTGGCTTCAAACTAGAGCGAGCAGATTCTATTTGACCTTGGACAAATCATATCTCTTTGACTCAAGTTTCTTCCACCATTAAATGGAGATGATTCTTCCTCTCTTAAGAATAAGATTTTGTGGGGCTAGAGCTATGCTCAGTTAGTATAGTGCTTGTCAGGCATGGATGAGGCCCTAAGTTAGATCCTCATCCTTGAAAAAGAAAGATTTTTATGTAAAAGATGTTGGCATATCATAGTTTTGGGTTGAATCTCATGTTTTAAACACTTGTTCCCTAGCTGGTGATGCTATTTTGAGAGGCTGTGGGACCTGTAGGAAGTAGGGTTTAGCTGGTGGAAGTAGGTGACTAGTGGCACGTCAAGAGGCAGAAACCCCAGTAGTATCTCAGGCTAGAAGCTGGATGTCTCAGCAGTCCCCATCTGGCACTGAAGGTTTGGAGGATTCTTGGGGAGACATGAGTCTTTAGAGTGCATCATTTCTAAAGACATTGCTTTGACCTCAGCTTGGCTCACAAGGACTAGAAAATGCAGTCCCTGGCCAGCCAGTCACTTCCTAGCAATGTCTTCAAACTATCCCTGCTGCTCAGTAGACTGCCACGGACATGGGTAAATGCAAGAAATTCCCAGAATGTGAAAGAGCAAGGTCGTGAGCTAGATGATAAAAATTAAAGGGAAAAGGACAAAGAGTTGGTTAATCTGATAAAACAAGCTTTCTTGTTATTATAAAAAAGCAGAACCTATTTCCTGTTTCCTGCCGGCCTCCACTCTTGCTGGCAAGCTCACCTATGTTGCTCCTGTGCCGTTCCTTCTCCGATACTAGAACCGACTTCTTCAGGTTCCAAAATAGACTGAAGATCAGCAGCTCTCCAGAAATTCTCCAGGCCTTCAGTGCCAGACTGGGACTGTTGAGACTTCCAGCCTCATGGACTGAGCAAGCCAGTAAGTAGTGTTCTTTCACAGTCTCTGCTTCAATTCCTACCCTGACTTCCCTCAGTGATAAACCATGAGGTGGAAGTGTGAGCCAATAAATAAATTTCGGGGCTGGAGAGATGGTCTAGCGGTTAAGAGCAGTTAAGAGCGCCAGCTGCTCTTGTGGAGGACCTGGGTTCGATCCCCAGCACCCAAGTGGTGGTTGAGGACCATCTTTAACTCCAGTTCCAGGGGAATCAGACACCCTCTTCTGACCTCCGAGGCATTGCACGACACGGGTGCACCAACCTACATGCAGACAGTACATTCATACACATAAAAAATAAATAAATAAATAAATAAATAAATAAATAAATAAATAAATTAAAAAAAAAGTCCCCCCCCAAAAAATCAGAACTGTCTTTCTCCAGCACCTGACCTCTCAGCCCTTCATATGTGAATGCTTTTAAAGCCTACTCTTGGAGAGAATTTCAAGCGTATCTTGACATCTATTTGATTTCTCAGACATTATAAGCAGCATTTCATTGCAAGAAGAGACACATCTATTGGGTATGATAGGATATATCCACAGAAAGGCGTTTTAACTCTGATAGGATTTGTAAGGTAGGCATATTTTTGTTCCCATTTGTCATGCTGAGAAATTGATAGGAGACGTTTAAAAGCCCTGGCTCAAGGCCACATGGTAGATTAATAGCTTGCTAGTGAACATGACCCAGGAGTCCAGCCATATTAATCCATTTATTGTACAGATAAACCTACACTGTCCAATTTTTCTTGGGGTCCCAGTGTTTACGACACTCTGGATTCTGCTTTTGAGACAGGGTCTTCCTCTACCTGCAGCTGGCCTGGAACTCACTATGTAGCCAGGGTGGCCTTGAACTCACAGAGTTCTACCTGCCTCTGCCTCTCCAGTGCTGGGACTAAAGGTGTGCACCACCTCACCGGGGCTGACACTCTGCATTCTTAGACATGGTGCTTTTCTTCATGTCCTCCCTGTGGTGTGTTGAGTTAAAAAGGAATTTTCCTTAATGATATAGGTGAAAGTAGTTTCATGGAATCGATTTCAATTTTAAGAGCATCTTGAGGGTTCCTGGGAGTTTGTGAGTTTTATTGTATTGAATTAATAGGCATTTCTGATGCCAAGATTCTAGAGCTCAGACTGTCAGATTTTTCCCCTTCTTGGTTTTACTCCAGTGATCATAATGGGAAGAATGATCTTTAAGTGAAACTTCTAAGTGACACACTTGCCACTGCATGAGTCCTCTTGCTAGTACCTTCTGCTGTAGTCACTGGAACTTCTGCAGTGTGAGGTCGAGAGGCTTCAGGTGAAGGGTTTTCAAGGAATCAGGTCTTTCTTTGGGAGTGATTACTGGTACTTTCTATTCAGGGGTTTAAGGACAAACAGTGGCACAATTCTTTCTTTGGTACATGTACCCTCAATCGAGATACTATAATTGTACCAAATGCAGTCACTTTGCAGAAGAATCTTAAGACATTTGGTCCTGTTGGGGTTGATCTTGTGTTAAGAAATAGACTCTGTGACCTGCCTTGAAATTTTTTTTTTTTTTTGGTCTTTTCAATTCAGAGTCTCCCTGTCGCTCTGGTGGGCCTGGAACTCACTCTGTAGACCAGGCTGGCCTTGAACTCACAAAGATCTACCTGCCTCTGCCTCCAGAGTTCTAGGATTAAAGGCGTGCACCACCACGCCCGGCTGCCTTGAAATCTTTAAGGCATTTCTATGCTTTATAATATCGGGCTATCGTATTTTGGTTGTGACAGAAGTCATTTAAGATGGATATTTTAGCCAGGTGTGGTGGTGCATGCCTTTAATCCTAGCACTCGGGAGGTAGAGGCAGGTGGATCTTTGTGAGTTCAAGGCCAGCCTGGTCTACAGAGTGAGTTCCAGGACAGCTGGGGCTACAGGGAGACCCTGTCTCAAAAAGACCCCCCCAAAAAAGAAGATGGATTAAAAAAATTTTTTTATTTATTTTTTATGTGTATGAATGTACTGTCTGCATGTAGGTTTGTGCACCCGTGTCGTGCAATGCCACGGAGGTCAGAAGAGGGCGTCGGATTCCCCTTGAACTGGAGTTAAAGACGGTTCTCAGCTGCCATGTGGATGCTGGGGATCGAACCCCAGTCCTCTGCAAGAGCAATCGGTGCTCTTAACCGCTAGGCCAGCTCTCCAGCCCTGAAGATGGATATTTTAAGAAAGCATAGATGACATAAACTAAAGGGAGGGTGGTGGTATTTTTTTTTTTTTTTTTTTGAGGGAAAGGGTTTATTTCAGTTTCTACTTTTAGGTCACAGTCCATCATGAGAGGGAAATCAGGACAACCTCAAGCAGGAACTGAAACAGAAACTGTGGGAACCTTAGCTAAAATGGGCAGCATTCTAAGCCAATGGGCCCTCCCTGGCCACGCCCATGGGGTGGGGTATAGTGACGAAAAGGTTTAGGACTTGACCCTGAGAATTGAGTCATTATCGATATTTATCCAGACATTTTGCAATAAACTCTCTCTCTGCGTTTGGACCTTAATGTGCACCCACGTGGTGTGCTTTCCTGCACGTGTTTTCCACCTGGGTCGTCCTGGGATTAAGTGGGCCCTGCCACAAATCTCGGCACCCTACCCACAAGAAACCCTGGAGGAATGCTGCTTGCTGACTGGCTCCCTGGCTCAGGCTCAGCTAGCTTGTCTGTACAGCCCAGGCTACCCGCCTAGTGATGGTACTGTCCACAGTGGGCTGGGCCCTGCCGTATCTTCTCAAGAGAGTCTGTCACATGTGGCCACAGGACAATCTGATTGAGGAAATTCTTCAGTTGAGGCTCTGTCTTCCCAGGTGACTCTAGGTGGTATCAAGTTACAATGGAAACTGACCAGGACACGTGGTCTTAGGCCACTGCCTCTGGGACAGCTTCTTATTTTAGGCTGAGTAGAGGCCTCAGTGCCCTGCCCTCTGGGTTAAGGGGCAATAGGAAGCTGACATGCTACCAGTCCAGATTGGGGGTTTTTGTGACCAGATCTGGGAGTGTCACAGATGGGTGTGTTCTCTAGAAGGGAAGGGGCCCAGGCTTCCCTGCATTGGGTTCATGTAGCCTCATGCAGCTTGCCTGTTCCCATCTGCCTCATATGACAAGCTTTATTCTTGCCATTTGTAGGTTAGTGGATGAGTTTAGAGAGGCAAAGAGACTTTGTGAAGGTCTCTTAGTCAACACGTGGTGTTCTAGTTTGTCTTCAATGGCTGGGATGCAACACTCTGACCAGTACTAATTTCGTTCACATCTCCTGGGTCACAGTCCGTCACTTAGGGAACCCGAAGTAGGAACTCAGGGCAGGAGCCTGGAGGCAGGAGCCGAAGCACAGGCAACACTGCTTGCTGGCTTGCTCCTCTGGTCCATGCTCACCCTGCTTTCTTTCTTTTATTTAAACATCTTTTTATTGAAGTTTTGTGCAATTCACACATTTCTCAGTCCAATCCAGACTCACTCTCCCCTTTCCATGTCCCCCACCCCACCTGAGTTCATGAATTTTGCCATACATGTCTGGCATCTTTTTTTTTTTTCAGTCTTTTTAAAGTTCTTCTTCTTGGGGCTGGAGAGATGGCTCAGCGGTTAAGAGCACCGACTGCTCTTGCAGAGGACCCAGGTTCGATTCCCAGCACCCACATATCAGCTAAGAACCATCTTTGACTCCAGTTCCAGGGGAATCCGATGCCCTCTTCTGACCTCCGAGGCATTGCACGACACAGGTGCACCAACCTACATGCAGACAGTACACTCATATACAAAAAAAAAGATAAAGTTCTTCTATGTAGAGGTTTATTGTTTTGGGCTGAAGTTTATTATTTCAGTCAGTTCTTTGACCCAGTCCTTTTGTCATTGTTTCCCCCCAATTTGTATTGCTCCAAAATATGCATATATGCTCTTCACATGTAAACCAAAATTGTGATGTTTGAAAGTAAACTGTATATTAATTCCAAAACATATTTAGGAATTTGAGGGTGGTGGTGTTTTAATAAATGCACCTTGATGGGGTTCTGATACGGTACTTTCTTCTTACTGTGGACACTGTGTGTTACTTTCTGTTTCTTTTACATCGTCTCTCTCTTCATTCCAAGATGCTGAGATTCTGACTATAAGGAGGAACTCTTTTGTACTCTGATTTCTTGTGTTTGATCTCAGGCGAGTGACCAGAGAGTGACAGGATGGTGCAGGCAGGATACACTGTCTCCAGACTCCCTGTTATGGCCTCTTTATGGACTGGCTGTGGCCAACACCTAAGGTCCCCCCCCAATCCTTGAGAGTTGGCTATCTTCCCCACCCCCTTCCTTCAGGTTCTGAGAACCACTCATTTCCTCCTCTCTGGTATATTAATACTCCAAAGAGCTGCTCACTGACCCATGGTTTCCCTACACTCCTCTGACTCTTTTGTCAGGATTTTAGATTTACCTTAAACTAGAGTGGCCATTTGTTTTCTTCTGTGACTTTGAATGATCTAGGAGCCGTGAGAAAACTTGGCTTCCCAAGTCAGTGCTAGTGTTCTAAAGGAGATTCTTCCTACTTTTATAAAATTGTGTCCAAGAGCCCAGATGGTTGACTCTGCAGCATCCTCTTAGAGTCTCAACAGAAAGTGCAATGAAAGCTGAAGTAAGTTATATGAGGAAGGTATGTTTACCAAGAGACTCTCTCCAACGCTGAGGGTCTAGGAAACTCTGAAGTTAATGCAGTTACCTGGGGCTCATTAGCAATGAGGCCTTTACCACCACTAGTCAGAGAGAGGAAGGGAAAGGAGAAAGCAGCTGTTGAAACCCAGGAGGAGAGGGTCTTGTAGTCGGGTACCTCTGGAGAAGTGACTACATCAGTCACCCCACAGGGAGAAAAGAAGGGAGTGAAACCCTTGCTTTACTCTCTGCATTTTCCTATCTCGTTCTGAAGACCTCAGTGGCTGAACCAGTTTTGAAGCTGGAGGTGAAGGGCACCCAGGTCAGTGTCCAGGCACAGCGGAGGATGGAGAGCTGACCTGGTTGTGAAGGGCACACAGGTCAGTGTCCAGGCACAGGGAAGGATGGAGAGCTGACCTGGTTGTGAAGGGCACACAGGTCAGTGTCCAGGCAGAGGAGGATGGAGAGCTGACCTGGTTGTGAAGGGCACCCAGGTCAGTGTCCAGCACAGGGGAGGATGGAGAGCTGATCTGGTTGTGAAGGGCACCCAGGTCAGTGTCCAGCACAGGGGAGGATGGAGAGCTGACCTGGTTGTGAAGGGCACCAGGTCAGTGTCCAGCACAGGGGAGGATGGAGAGCTGACCTGTTTGTGAAGGGCACCTAGGTCAGTGTCCAGGCAGAGGAGAGGATGGAGAGCTGACCTGGTTGTGAAGGGCACACAGGTCAGTGTCCAGCACAGGGAAGGATGGAGAGCTGATCTGGTTGTGAAGCCCACACAGGTCAGTGTCCAGCACAGGGGAGGATGGAGAGCTGACCTGGTTGTGAAGCCCACACAGGTCAGTGTCCAGCACAGGGAAGGATGGAGAGCTGACCTGGTTGTGAAGGGCACACAGGTCAGTGTCCAGCACAGGGGAGGATGGAGAGCTGACCTGGTTGTGAAGGACACACAGGTCAGTGTCCAGGCACAGGGGAGGATGGAGAGCCGACCTGGTTGTGAAGCGCACACAGGTCAGTGTCCAGCACAGGGGAGGATGGAGAGCTGACCTGGTTGTGAAGGGCACACAGGTCAGTGTCCAGCACAGGGGGGGATGGAGAGCTGACCTGGTTGTGAAGGGCACACAGGTCAGTGTCCAGGCATGGGGGGGATGGAGAGCTGACCTGGTTGTGAAGGGCACACAGGTCAGTGTCCAGCACGGGGGAGGATGGAGAGCCGACCTGGTTGTGAAGGGCACACAGGTCAGTGTCCAGCACAGGGAAGGATGGAGAGCTGACCTGGTTGTGAAGGGCACACAGGTCAGTGTCCAGGCACAGGGGAGGATGGAGAGCCGACCTGGTTGTGAAGGGCACCTAGGTCAGTGTCCAGGCACAGGGGAGGATGGAGAGCTGACCTGGTTGTGAAGGACACACAGGTCAGTGTCCAGCACGGGGGAGGATGGAGAGCCGACCTGGTTGTGAAGGGCACCTAGGTCAGTGTCCAGCACAGGGAAGGATGGAGAGCCGACCTGGTTGTGAAGGGCACACAGGTCAGTGTCCAGGCACAGGGGAGGATGGAGAGCTGACCTGGTTGTGAAGGGCACACAGGTCAGTGTCCAGCACAGGGAAGGATGGAGAGCTGACCTGGTTGTGAAGCGCACACAGGTCAGTGTCCAGCACAGGGAAGGATGGAGAGCTGACCTGGTTGTGAAGCGCACACAGGTCAGTGTCCAGGCACAGGGGGGGATGGAGAGCTGACCTGGTTGTGAAGCGCACACAGGTCAGTGTCCAGGCACAGGGGGGGATGGAGAGCTGACCTGGTTGTTAAAATCGAAGAGATCTGGCTCAGATTCAAAGGCTATCTTAATTCCCTCTTGAAGCTTGTTCAAGGCCCACAGCTAAGCTAGAAACAGAACCAGGCTGAACAGTGTGTTCCTTCTCTCTGAAGTTGACTTGCTAGGTCTACCAAGTCACTCGCTCCCATCCTGAGAGTTCCCAGAACCCTATAGAAAAAAAAAACTCAGGGCTTGAGTACCATAGCAACGTGCAGACAGGGGAGCATGATGCTGCCTCAGTGCCTTTCGGTGTGTGTTGGTGTTTGTGTGGTTAAAAGAAGGGTGCCTGGAGGTGTGCTCTGCTTTGGGGCCCATTTGTGTGGAGCCAGATAGTTTAGGAGGGCCATTCATTCACATGCTTGTCACCATCTAACGTGTCAGCAGAAGGTTTTTTTGACTCTTGTATTGACTTATTTGATCTGTGTAGGGAATATTGCTTGTTTTGTTGCTGAGTGAAAGTTAAAATTTTCAGGTTCAGATGGCGTAGGTAAAGCCGATTGATTTTTGGATGAATACTTTTGGTTTAAGATTAATGTAACTCCTGAAGAGAAGTCAGTTTCTCCTCTCCTTTGAACAGCCAGTTTTACTCAGGAGGCCACACTGGGTAATAAAAGTAACTAAAAATTTTTCCTTAAACTTTTAGTTCAGCATGTAAACAGAAAAGTACCCGAATTAGAGTAACTTATTAGCTATAAACAAAGTTGAAGAAGCACTGAAATAAAAAGCTGCTGCTTGTAGACCAGAATCTTTCCTCTTGCCCATCCCACTTTTTGAGAAATGGTTTGGGGCAGCCCAGATTGAACCTTAGCTTGGATCCTCCTGTCTCACCATCCCAAGTATTTTTTTTCTTTTCTTTTTTGTTTTTTTTCTTCTTTGTCGAGATAGGTCTCCCTGTAGCCCCAGTCCCCTGGAAGTGTTCTGTAGACAGGCTGTGTCTTGAACTCACAAAGATCCACCTGCTCTCTGCCTCAAATGCTAGGATTAAAGGTGTGTATACAACCACGCCTGTCTTTTGAGATTATTTTTTTACGCCTCCGCTTTTTAAGTATATTATATATATATATGTATAATAATATATATATATATATACATATATACAGTAGACTATATATATATATTTTTTTTTTTTTTGGTGTTTTTGAGACAAGGTCTCCATGTCACCCCAGCTGTCCTAGAACTCACTCTGTAGACCAGGCTGGCCTTGAACTCACAGAGATCCACCTGCCTCTGCCTCCCGAGTGCTGGGATCAAAGGTATGCGCCACCACGCCCAGCATTTTAAAATTATTTTTAATAGAGTGTCTTTTACTTATTCTTTGGCAGTTCCACACATGTGAACACTGTATTTCGATCATAAGCACTTCCTGTTCTCCTTCCCCAGGAGTCCTCCTCATCATGCCCTCTTTCGTGTCCTCCTCCCCCCCCCTTTTTTTTTAACCCGCTGAGTTGAGTTATTCTGGGAATGTTGACTGATCTTGATGGCTTGGTCTTGTGTAGGTGACAGTTGTAATGAGTTTGTAGGCACAATGGCCACGCCATGTGCATTTCACAACACCCTCTCCATGCTCTGCCTCTTACATTCTTTCTGATCTCTTTTCTGCATGGGATGCTCTTGAGCCTTGAGTAGAGCCAGAGTTGGTACAGATGTCCATTTAAGGATGAACACTCAATAGTCAGTCTTAGAACTTTGACAGTTATACGAGCACTGCAAAAAGCTTCTCTGGCCAAAGTTGAGGGCCAAAGTTGGGGGTCTTCCTCAATTGCTCCCTTAACTTATACATTGAAACAGGGTCTCTCACTGAACTCAGCACTTGACAACTGTGGTTAGTCTAGCTAGCCAACTTGCCCTGGGATTCCCTGTCTCCCGAGTATTGAGATTATAGGGACTACATCACACTTGCACAGAGGGTTTTTTATTTTTTTTGTCTTTTTTGAGACAAGGTCTCCCTGTAGCACCAGCTGGCCTGGAACTTGCTATGCAGATGAGGCTGGCCTTGAACTCAGAGATCTGCCTCTGCCTCCCAAGTGATGTGATTAAAGGATTATGTCACCACACCTGGGTTTGCCTAGCTTCATATGGGGTTCTGGGAATACGAATTCTAATCCTTGCATGGCAAGCATTTTATTCACTAAACTGTCTCCCCAGCTCTTGGTCAACTTAAAGAACACACACACCAGCTGGAGAGATGGTCTAGTGGTTAAGAGCACCGACTGCTCTTGCAGAGGACCTGGGTTCAATTCCTAGTACCCACATGAGGCGGCTAAGAACCGTCTTTAACTCCAGTTCCAGGGGAATCCTACACCCTCTTCTGACCTCCTCGGCATTGCATGACACAGGTGCACTGACCTACATGCAGACAGTACACTCATACACATAAAAAATAAAAATTAAAAATTAAAAAAATTGTTAAAAAGAAAAACTAGATGTAAACTAAGTTCTATGAATCCGTAACTCTAGGACACACCCTGACATCTCCATGTGGTCTGAAGAGTGTCCCTTGTTTGCTAAGGGGAGTGCCCTACAGAAAGCAAATTCCTCAAGGATTACGTGGAGTGCCTTTCCCACTCTGCCTGTCGATGGATCCTGTTTATCTGTGTCTGGTAAAGTGGATTAACGGACAATGTTATGTGGTATAACTAGACTACTTAAGGCAACATGGACAGGTGATTTAGGAAGATCTCTGCAAAGAGATGGTGGACAGGATGCAATAAACACATGTGAAAAGAGAAAAGGCCATAGTGGCAGTGTCTCTTCCAAACATGTTCTTTTGTCGTGAAGTTTCTAGGCATTGTGCAAATAGAGATTTATAACTACCATCTTCATTGATGGCCCTCTTCTAACTGTACTGTCTCGGGATACTGGGTAATAGAATCTGAAGCCATAATTTTTAAAGACTGTAAAGAGGTATGCTATATTTTTCAATGATCTAAAGTCATGCACAATGCAGTATTTAAAAACGTTAATAAGTGCAATGGGAAATGGTGCTTAAAATTTCCCTTTGAATTTTTTACTCAGCAGTGGAAAAAAGAGCTACATTTATCCAGGGGAATACTTGTTCTTCTCACTGCAATAAATATGTGTGAAATAATGAATGGAAAAATATAGTGGCAAGGCTTTTAATCCCTTCTTTACACTGACAAGTCCCAAATTTATATTTCCATCCCAAATGCTTCCCTGTAATTCCAGACTCTTACAAGTGACTGTTTCTTGACCACTCTACTTACGTCTCCACAGTCTGATTAAACTTACCGTGTCCAAACTGAATTCTACATCTCTATCCCTTACCCTCCTTGATCTCCCTCCCCACCCCACTCCAAAGAGATGACCTTCCTCAAGTGCTTAAGTTAGAACTGTCACCTTTCTCTCCTACTCCACAGCCAAATCTATCATCAAGCGTCAGCCAAATATATCTAGAGTCTTCTGATAGCTCAACTTCTTACCTTTACGATGTGAGTCCATCTCTGCTGTAGACAATTGTGATTGGTCCTTTGTTCCTATCTTGCCATTTTCCCCTGGAGCCGGAGACACCTTCTTCTGCTTACAGCATGTCATGCCATGCTCTCATGCATAGCTTCCAATGGTTTCCCATCATCACTCAGAATAGAACCTATGCTCCTCAGCCTAGGCCTCCTCAAAGTCCTTTGTGATCTCCTGTGACTGCCTCTGCTCTCTGACTCTGCCACATCCCTACACCTCTCTCTGCCCAGGCACATTGGCCTGTGTCTGCTCCGCACAAGCTTCTGTTTTAGGCCTTTGCTCCTGTCACTTCCTCTCCTGGCAGCCTCTCCTCCTAAGTCAAGTCAACCCACCCCCATGTCCTCACTGCCTTTAATGGCTGGCCTCATCGCTGTGTCCCAGTAGCCAGCCAGTTGAATTTGCTGGTGACACTCGCTCCTGGCATATAAAGTTGGTCCTCCATATCTACTGGTTCCACATTTGTGGAGTCAAAGAAACAGAGCAAAAATATTTGGGAAATTTGAGTCTATACTTATAATGTACCAAAAATTTTCACTGTTGTTCCCTGAACAATATAGTGTGATAACTATTTCTATATCACTTACATTGTTTGGGATTACTATAAAGAGCCCAGAGATGATTAATCTATAAAGGAGGTTGTGGATAGGTTACATGCAAATACTATGATATTTCATGTTTATTTTTATTTATAAGCTACTACTATGCAAATACTATGCCATTTTATATTTATTTTTTTTATAAGGACTTGATAGAGTGTGGGGCATTTTTATGTCCTGGAAACAATTCCTAGCAGATCTGAAAGAATAACTGTGTTGGATTTTTAAAACTTGTCTGTCATCAGCCTTTGCCTATAGAAATATAGCTCTAGGAAGATTTAATTGTGTATTACTTTCTCAGCACTTAGAACAGTGGTTGGCTCATTCAAAATATTCAACAATTACTTTTTTGCATGATGGAATGAAATTAATATTCATTCTTAACTTCAAAGGTTGCTGGTAGATGCAGGGACAACTTGAAGAAACTAGTTTTAGAAATAAATCAAGAGGCCATTGCTATACAGCTGTTTGAAATACAGATGTAGGGCTGGAGAGATAGTCTGGCAGTTAGGGGCACCGATTGCTCTTGCAGAGGACCCAGGTTCAATCTCCAGCACCTACATGGCGGCTGAGAACCATCTGTAACTCCAATTCTGGGAGAGCTCCAGTTCCAGGGGAATCCAAGACCCTCTTCTGACCTCCGCAGCATTGCAAGACACGGGTGCACAGACCTGCATGCAGACATACATTCATACACATACAAAAATAAATAAAAATTAAAAAAAAAGAAATACAGATGTAGCTTCTACTTTGATACTAAAATATATGAAGGGTGTTGGGTGTGGTGTCTTTGAGTCATGCGTGACCGCCTTCCACATGCTACCCTTCCCTTTTTGGCTCAGCTCCAGGACTTGCCTCCTGCCTGCAGGCCCGCAGTCTCTGGGCTCTGCTCCCAAAAGAAGGGGGGAGGGAATACCACCGGAGAACACCGTAGGAAAAATAAGTAGACTCACACACATGTGTGGAGAACTGGGAAGGATAGGAACTCCATTTATTTACTGTCAGTGAGGTCTATGTATTCAAGATTACTGTGCTTTGGGCTAGGAAGTGGGGAGCAGGCAGAAGGGAGGGGTGAGCCAACTTAGTTCTAATCTGGGGGCTGCAGAATTCCGGTTTGTGCAACAGGTAACTGGAGGTGTGACATTCTGCTCAATGCCTCAAGGGAAGGGGCCTGGGACTTTGCAGAGACAGGGCGAGGTAAGAATCATTTTAATATCCCGAACCTTCCGGCTACAGATAACTCTGGAGGCCCACAGAGATATCAGATAATTGGAGATCCTCCTGGGACAGGACTTACAATTTCTCGTTTCAAGCCACACAAAAAGTTCCGTTCCCATAGAAGGGCTGTTTTTTTGTGTAGCAGTTTGAGAAAACATGCCAGGAAAGCTGAGATCTCAATTGTAGATAACGTCTCTCCCAGAGACCATGTGCTTAGGGAACAATATTGAAGATAACATTTGATGGAACACCTGCTTTGACTGGAATTAAAAGAAGGTGCAGAGGAGTATGGGTGGCATCACACATGAAACTTGTTTCCCATATATTTATTCATATAAAGTCATAGAAATTTATTTATGGGCAAACTGTTGTCTCAGAGAAGTGGAAGCCGGAAATGCCCAGCACACTATAGCGTGATGTGTATGGAATTGATCTGATTTGAAAAAGTGACAATTGAAGAATCTCTGAAGTACTTTGTACCAGTACAGAAAATGATCTGGAAGTCTCATGTGCCACTGAGTGTTTTGCATTTCTCTCTCTTTACATTGCTTTTGCTGACCTTTGTGCTGGTGACAAGTTCTGTCTACAGTGTGCTATCTAGAAGCCTGGCCTAGTTATCTTTCTTTTGCTGTGTTAAAACACTGACCAAAAACAGCTTTGGGAGGAAGGGATTTACTTGGCTTGTAGTGCCCAGCCTATCACCAAGGGAAGCCAAGGCAGGAACCTGGAGGCAGGAGCTGAAGCACAGGCTGGGGAGGAGCACTTTTCTGGCTTGTGCTCAGCCTGTTTTCTTAAACAACCTAGGACTACCTGCCCAGGGCCGGCACCACCCACAATTAGCTGGGCCCTCCCACATCACTCAACAACGGAGAAAATGCCTCATAGACATCACCACAGACCAGTCTGATAGAGGAATTTCCCAGGTGAAGTTCCCTCTTTCTAGGTGTGTCAAGTTGACAATGGAAGTATCCAGTATAGAGCTCTTTGAAAAGAAAAATAAATGCAATTTTTTTTGCCTTTATGGAAGAGATGATGGCTTAATAGTGAGTAAATGAACTACAAAAATTTTTTGTGTGGTGTGGTTTTGAAAGAAACATTTGAAAGACCTGTGTCCTCCCCATCCCCCCACCCCACCAGAGCTCATGCATTCTGCCAAACATGCTTTTCATCTCTTTCTCAGTCTTTCTCAATATTCTCCCTGTGAAAGTTGAATGTTTTGAGCAGAAGTTCACTGTTTCAGTCAGTTCTTTGATGCAGTCCTTTCTGTTGTTGTTGTTTCCAATATGCATCACTCCCAACTGTTTTGGACAAAAGCTCAAGGGGTCAGGCACAAGAAATACTTACAACTAGGCAACTGGCACTAGCATCCACAGATGAGGGATATCATTCGTCGTTTGTTTTTCTGGGACTGTGTTACTTCACTCAGCATGATGTCCTCTAGCTCCAGCCATTTTCCTGCAAAACTCATGATGTTGTCTTTCTTTACTGCTGTGTAGAACTCCATCATGTAGATATACCACATTTTCTCTATCCACTCATCAGTTGAGGGGCATTTGGGTTGGTTCCAGCTACTTGCTATTGTGAAGAGAGCTGAAATAAACATGGCTGTGCATGTATCTCTGCAGTGGGGTGAGTCTTGAGGGTACATGCCTAGGAGTGGTATGGCTGGGTCGGGTGGCAAGTTCATTCCAGGTCTTCCAAGGGTTCTCCACACTGCTTTCCATAGTGGCTGTACGAGTTTACATTCCCACCAGCAGTGGATGAGTGTTCCCCTTTCCCCACAACCTTTCCAGCACTTGGTATCATTTGTTTTCTTGATCCTAGCCAGTCTTATTGGAGTAAGATGATATCTTAAAGTGGTCTTGATTTGCATTTCCTTAATGATTAGTGATGTTGAACACTTCTTAAGGTGTTTCTCAGCCATCTCTAATTCCTCACTTGTGAAGTCTCTGTTCAGCTTGAAGACAGCATTTTGAATATAGGTGCTTGAAAATATTTCGATCATGTTGTGCATTTGTTGACCTGAATATGTAAGAAGGTCACCTATAAAAGCTTTATATCTATATAGTGAAGAGTAGTGTCAAGATATTCTAATCTGCTTTAAAATCTTCTGAAGGACTTGTTATAGGTGGGTTGTGAGCCACTTGTCAAAAATCTTCCAATGAGTATTTTATCAATTGAGATTTTTTTCATATGTCAATTTCCTCCCTTTAAAAGAGTTAGGTTCACAAACTTGTACACTGTCTAATTACATTACATTATCTAATTCCAAGCTTTTCATTATTCTAACCAGTGAGAATAACTGGCCAACCACAGGAAAGATGAAAATTCCATGGCGGAGTTTTACCAGAAAACTTTATGCTATTTGAACATAAGACTATTATAAATACTGAATATTGTGACTTAGAAGTTGCAATTGGTAATGTCCTTTTCCATTCAGGTCTACAGATTTTTGTCAGTCATCCTCTTCAAGGATGATAGCCCCTTGACTTAAAACTCAAACTAAACTATAAACTAAACTAAACTAAACTAAACTAAACTAAACTAAACTAAACTTAGAATCTGAGGTTGGCTTATTATAAAGGAAGAGAGAACCACATTTAATTGTACTGTTCTCTCCAAAGAAATTACTATTGATAATTTACCTTTTTAATGAAAGGATAGAGTTTTCTTGCATTATCAATGCATGCATGAAATAACATTACTTTAATTTTCTATTTCATAATCATGTGTTTTCAGGTGGATGGTATTTGTGCCCCATTGAGCTTGTGGAGTTCAGAGGACAACTTATAGGAATTGGTTCTTTCCTTCTACCACGTGGGTCTCAGGGATCCAATTCAGGTGGTCAAGCATGGTAGAGACCCTTTACTCACTGAACCATCCTGATAGCCCCAAATAACATTATTTTTAAACAATTATTTTAGTGATGTCCATGGTGGTGCACTCTTGTAATCCTAGCACTAGAGACAGGGGTTTAGTAACTTCATGGCTAGTCTGGGTTACATAGAGAGCTTGAGGCCAGCCAAAGTAACATAGTGAAATCCTGTCTCAAAAAGTTGTTTCAAATTAAAAGTTAAGAAAAAGAAAGAAACCAAATCCTAAATTGTCAAAAAACATACCTCACCTCAAATCTGGTTACCTCATCCTCATGAATCCTTTAAAAAATTTTGTTCCTTGCCCTCAGAGGTCAACTAAGTCTCAGGGGACTATGCATGGGGGTATCTCTTGAAATGTCCTGCAAATGTGGGTCACCAGTCTTCCTGTGCAGGGAGGTCTTGGAGACCCACTAATGAGACTTCAGCCAGTGTCCTGTCTATAAAGAGGAAAGTCTGCTCATGCTTCAAAAAGGGAAGCCTGGTCTAGTGAGACCTGATTTTGTTCCGGAAATGGATGGAACTGGTAAATGAAAAGCTGAAAGGAGCCAGGGGCTCTGTGTTAGTCAATTTTCTGTTGCTGTGATAAAACATCATGACCAAGGAAACTTATAAAAAGAAGAGTTTATTTGAGCTTATGATTGACAATTCCAGGGAATTAGAGTCCATTGTGGAGGGAGGTATGGTGGCTGGGGCTGGAGCAGAAAGCCAAAGTTCACATCCCATACAGGAAGTCAAGGGAGAGAGAGAGACTGGAGACTACAAGGCTTGTTGAACTCACTAAGCCTGCCCCCAGTGACATACTTCCTCCAGCATGGCCACACCTTCTAAGATCTCCCCAAATAGTGCCACCAACTAGGGACAAAATGTCTGAATACTTAAAGCCTATGGGGGACATGCTCAGTCAAACCACCACAGGCTCTCAACCCCTGAAAAACAACCACACAAACAAACAAACAAACAAACAAACAAACCCCGAGTGACCCCTACAGACCAGATCCTCAACTGACCTTAAGAAAACAAAAATTTGGGCTGAAGGGATGGCCTAGTGGTTAAGAGCGCCAACTGCTCTAGCAGAGGACCCAGGTTTGATCTTCAGCATCCACATGGCGGCTGAGAACCGTCTTTAACTCCAGTTCTAAGGGAATCCAACACCCTCTTCTGACCTCTGTGGCATTGCATGACACAGGTGCACAAACCTACATGAAGACAATACATTCATACACATAAAAAATAAATAAAATTTAAAAAATTAAAAAAAAGAAAATAAAAACCTTGGTTAATCTGGGCTAACTGTGTGGCCTTAAGCATCCAAAGGAAAGTAAAACCAGAAATAAATAATCAGTAAGGCTGAGAAACCGTACTTCAGATATAAAACTTGAGATCTTAGTAAAAAGACAAAAAGAAAAAAAAATGAGAGAGCACTTTTGTTTTGCCTGTCTTCAATTCTTACTGGCAAGTGCATCTACTCTGTGGCTGCCACTGCTTTTGCCATTCTTCAAAGACATGAGACACAGCTTTTTAACCCTCCAATATGGACTGAAGAGTCATGTCTCTCCAAGAATCCTCCAAACCTTCAATACCAGATGGGGTCTGCTGAGATATCCAGCTTGTGGACTGAGCAGCTACTGGGATTTCAGCCTCTTCAGAGTATAGACAGCCATTGTTGGACTACCCAGGCTGTATCATGGAGGTCAGTACAGGAAGATCAAGACAGGACCTGGTGCTTACTGGAGCTCATTTGGGTGACCATGGAAAGAATGACCCCAGTGTGGAGCACAAGGGCAGGATTGATGGTTATTTGGACTTGCCAAGGAGGAAACTTCAAACACTTCCTTAAGGAAAACATGACATCTTTTAGCAAAAAAAAAAAAAAAGAAAAAAAATCCTCCAATTCAGGTGATATGTGTATTTATGTATATATATTACAAGTTGGAGAGAACAACAACAACAAAAGAACTGGAAAAAAAAGACTGAAACAGTGAAGTTCTCCCCAAAACAATAAGCCTCTTCTTCCGAAAAATAAAACTCTGGAAAGACTCAGAAAAAGATGCAAGACATGTATGGCAGAGTGCAGGAACTCAGGTAGGGTGGGGGCATGGAAAGGGAAACGACTCTAAATTGGATTGAGAAATGATGTATGATATATGGAAAAAATTTATTAACAATCAAAAAACCTCATTTTGAAGTACACTTTAAAATTAGTGCAATAATGTCATAGTGTCACTTGTCAACTTGACACACCTGGGAAGAGGGAACCTCAGCTGAGGAGCTGCTTCCATAAGAGCAGCCTGTGAGCTGGCCTGTCTGTGGGGCTTTTTCTTAGTTGCCGGTTGATGCAGGAGGGTCTGGCCCACTGCGGGCAGTGCCATTCCTGAGCAGGTGCATCTGGGCTATATAAGAAAGATAGCTGTGTTGGGTGTGACAGTTTGCATCTTTAATCCCACCACTTGGAAGGGAGAAGCAGGTGGATCTCTGTGATTTTGAGGCCAGCCTGGTCTCTATATTGAGTTCCAGGCCAGCTGGGGCTACAGGAAGACCCTGTCTCAAAAAGACAAAACAAACAAACAAACAAACAAACAACAAACAAACTTGAGGAAGACAGGGGAAGCAAGTCAGTAAATTCCATGGCCTCTGCTCTAATTTCTGCCTCAGGTTCCTGCTGTGTTTGAGTTCCTGTCTTGGTTTCGCTCCATGATGGACTGGAACCTGTCAGCCAAATAACCCTTTTCTTCCCCAGGTTGTTTTTGGTCATGGTATTAATTGCAGCCAAAGAGAAACAAACTAGAATAATGTATCACAAAAGCATCAAAATTCCAAATTAAGAAATTTAGGGACTTGAGAGATGGCTCAGCAGTTAAGAGAACTTCCTGTTCTAGGGCTGGAGGGATGGCCTAGAGGTTAAGAGTGCCAACTGCTCTTGCAGAGGACCTGGGTTTGATCCCCAGCACCCACATGGTGGCTAAGAATCATCTGTAACTCCAGTTCCAGGGGAATCCGACACCCTCTTCTGACCTCCGCGGCATTGCACGACACGGGTGCACAGACCTACATGCAGACAGTACATTCATACACATAAAAAATAAATAAATAAAATTAAAAAAAGAGTACTTCCTGTTCTTCCAGAGAACCTGATTTAGGTTCCAAGCACCCATGTTGGGCATCTCACAACTACCAGGGGGATCTGATACCTCTGGCCTGCATTCCCATGTACATGCACACACACACACATATACACACACACACACACACACACACACACACGCACACACACACTTAAAAATAAAACATGTCTTTTTTTAAATTTTTTTTTAATTAATTTTATTTATTTATTGTATGTGTATGAATGTACTGTCTGCATGCAAGTCTGTGCACCCGTGTCGTGCAACGCCGCGGAGGTCAGAAGAGGGTCTCGGATTCCCCTGGAACTGGAGTTCTCCTGGAATTGGAGTTTTAGACGGTTCTCGGCCGCCATGTGGGTGCTGGGGATCGAACCCGGGTCCTCTGTAAGAGCGGTCGGCGCTCTTAACCGCTAGGCCATCTCTCCAGCCCCAAAACATGTCTTTTAAAAAAGACAGACCTGGAGGAGTTTGTGCCAAAATGTTTAATTGGTAGGATTTTATTATATAAATTTTTTCCAGAACACTGGTTGTAGATTATTTGTGTTCATGTAGAAGACCTTGATATAGTACTGTTATAAGTAGTCTGGAACAGCTTTATGTTCATATCTGAAGCATACTTAATTCTCAGGATATTTGTAGCTGACAAACACTGTACTTTTATAAACAGCTGTTGCAATGCAGATTCAAAAATACCTACAACTTTTTTGGTACACACTGCATGCCAGACACAATACAAAGTATACACACTCAACTTATTTCATAGTTGTAACAATCTGCATTGGGGAATGCTACCTTATTTTGCAGATGAGGAGACTCCAGTCTTTTGACAGAGCCTTCCCCTTGGAGCCATAAATAGACAATAAATAGACAATAAAGAGACAATAAACAGTTGGAATTTCTAATATCTCCAGGTTAGGAAAGTTGTGTAAGGGCTGGGGACAGCTCAGAGATCTCCCGGCTCGGACATCACCTGTGGGGATATCCTGCATGGGGTCTCTTCTGATTTCACAAAGAGATACTTTCTCCGTGAGCTCTGGAAAACGAGTCTTAACCGCCTTAGCTTTCAGCACCTTCTCCCTCCACTAACTTCTCCAATACTATGCAAATGTGACTGATATCATATTTTATAGCAACCTCTGGCCCCTGTCACTGTACCACTGTCACAAGGCCCTGGGGACCCCAGCTCCCTCCCAACCTCTGCTCCAGCCCTGGCCCCTGATGAGAAGAGCTTGGAGAAGCTTCTGAGTGGGTGCCAAGAGGCTGGAGGAAGAGAAAGGGAGGGCAAGCTGGAAGAAAGAAGTGGTGGAGGAGGAGGGTGCAATTGGGGAGGGGTGAAAGGAGCCCACTGAGGACAGGAGAAGGGATGAAAGGACTAGAGAAGATGGAGATGAGGCAGAGCTACGCTCGAAGAGAGCTGCAGAAGAGAAGAGCAAAAAGGGGGCATAAAACAGAAAGTGGGACATTGAGATGTCCCTGCCTATGAGCTGGGTGGGAACCCCTGGGTGGGCGCGGACTCCTCACAACCTCCTCTGGAGGCCAGCTCTGCCGTCTGCAGCTGCTCCCTTCCTCTCTGCAGCTCTGCAGTCTGCAGCTGCTCCCTTCCTCTCTGCAGCTCTGCAGTCTGCAGCTGCTCCCTTCCTCTCTCCAGCTCTGCAGTCTGCAGCTGCTCCCTTCCTCTCTGCAGCTCTGCCGTCTGCAGCTGCTCCCTTCCTCTCTGGCCTCTCCTTCTCTCCTCTCTGGACACTGTTTCCACCCCTACCCCACCCCCCACCCCCGGGCTTCCCTCCCGACCTGCTGTTTCGGACCTGCTGTTTCTGGGCTCCTCTGCGGGCCTCCACTGGCCCCATCACTTTCATTGCCTCGGTCCAGCCTTGCCCTTCCCTCCCACCTGTCCTGCTTCCCCGGGTAGTCTTCCCTCCCCACCCTCTGCATCCCAGCTTCCTGTCCTGTCCCATCATCCCTCCCTTGCCTGATCTTCTGTCTTCCTCAGATTCTCTCCTCTCAGACTGCACCTTCCTCCACCCTTGTATAATTTAATAAAGAAATGGTCATGCTTATATTAAAAGCAAAATTTCATAGTCGCCTTAAGCAGATGCCCTGGCACTCAAACTTTCCACTTCTTTCTGTGCTGAGACGCTTCCTGGAGTCTTTCTTGGTTGCCCAATCGACTCACCCGCACCCTCTCTTGTGCTTTGTAATTACTGTCCTCTGTTTGCTCAGCAGGCAACAGCTACCACTGTGTCCTAAGACAGTCCCTTTGCCCTAAGTGACAAAAGTAACCAATGTCCTTGTGTGTGTCATGCAATTTGAGACGGCAGGCATCTCTAGAGGCAGTAGGATGCCCTGTAGGAGAACTTACTATGCCTATCCACATTTCTGCCCCATTCTCTATTATTAATAAGAATGTGAGATCAGTCAGAGCATAACCTCTAGGCTCACCTCTGACTACTGAGCCAAGGGCTACAGTCTGTGTGACTCTGGGGAAAGGCAGGTGTTCTGGGTCTCTTACAGGTCCTCCTGATTGTCGAATTCCACATATGATATGTCATCAGACAGTTTCAGGACAGAGACGCCTAGGGAGCTTTGGGTACATGCTTACTTTTTATCTCTGTTCTGCCTGTCGGTTCAGATTTAGAAACCCATGGGGCGTGCCTACCTCTGTGCTCTGTGTAGCCCCAGCCAGTTGGGATGCTCACAGAAGCTGGATGATTGATGGTAGCATTCATCTGAGTGATAACAGGCAGTTGGGGCATGGTCTCTGGGAAGCTTTTCTGCATGCGTTATGGGTGCATGTGTCCTACAGAAGAGGGGGAACCCCAGGTAACCAGTAAATGCAGATGTCAGGACTGGGATGGCCCAGGTTAAAAAGCCAAAAGTAGTGTGAAGATTATACTCACGTATGATGTTCACAAAAAATACAAGTAAGTGCTTCTCTCATTAAAAGTAAAAACACAAAGCAATCTATCAAGCAATCAGACAAAGAAGCACTCACACACCCTGCAGAGCAAAACTTTATTGACAGTGCACAACAGAAGCATTGATTGTGTGTCAGCTGCCAACACTGGAGCCAAAGGGAAAGGAACACCTTTGTAGGAGGCAGCCTCCTCCAGGCCTCAGTTCACGGGTCATGTCCATGTCTCCTCACATCCAGTGGTATACAGGTGCTTCTATGATGGACGAGAAAAAATGGAATTCTGTTTGCAGGCACTATAGGAATTACCCACTGAAAGAGAACGCGTGCTGGTGAGGATGGGAAGGACTGGACCTCTTCTGTGGGTGGGGACGTCACCTGGTGCAGCCGCTGTGGAAAACAGTGAAGGGCCTTCCCACACAACTAAAAATGGAATCACCATATCATCAGCAGTTCTGTTTCCAGGCATATACCCAAATAATTCAGATAGATGTTTGTACACTGAAGTTTACTGTAACATTATTTAAAGTAGCTGAAGGACAAAAATAACCCAGATGATATCTGCAGATCATGAAATGTTATTCAGCCTTTAAAAGGAAGGGAATCTTGACATTTGTTTCAATGTGGGCAAATCTCAAAGTCATTATGTTAAATGAAATAATCCAGTCATCAAAGGACAAATATTCTGTAATTCCACTCATCTGAGATATCTAATATAGTTAAAGCCATAGAAATAGAAAATAGGAAAGTGGTTGCCAGGGGCTGGAGGGAAGGTTGAGGGGGAATTGGTGTTTAATAAGAGTTATAGTTCTGGAAAATGAGAAAATTCTAGAGAGCTCTTGAACAATAATGTGAATATATTCAAAATTGTTAAACTATACACTTCAAAATGGCAAACATGGTAAATTAACGCTTATGCATTTATAGCCACAATTTCTAAAATTAAATAAATAGGGCGAGAGAGAGAGAGAGAGCTCAGTTAGCACAGTGCTTGCTGCGTATGTGTGAGGAACTGAGGAACTGAATTTGATCCCCAGAGCCTATCTATGTAAAAATCCCAGTGTGGGGCATGCTTTTTGTAAGTCCAGTGCTGGGGATGAGGTAGACATGGGAAGATCCCCAGGGCTCGCTGGCCAGCCAGCCTAGCCTAATCAGGGGGTTCCGAGTCAATGAGATACCTCATCTCAGAAAACAAGATGGGTGACACCTTCAGAATGATAGGAAATTCCCCCCTGAATAAAATGAGAGAGAGAGAGAGCAGAGAGAGACAGAGGAAGAGAGAGAGAGCTTGTATATGTACAACACACAGAGTTAAAGTTTCTTTGTGGGGTTGGAGAGATGGCTTAGGGGTTAAGAATACTCGCTGCTCTTGCTGAGGACCCAGGTTCGATTCCCAGCATCCACATGACAGCTACTAACAGTCCATAACTCCAGTTCCAGGAAATCCAATGTCTTCTTCCACCTCCACAGGTACTGTGGGACATAGGTGCACTTACACACATGCAGGCAATACACTCATATATATAAGATAAAAATAAAAAAATTATACTAAGGGCTGGAGAGATGGCCTAGCAGTTAAGAGTGCTGACTGCTCTAGCAGAGGACCTGGGTTCAAACCCCAGGATCCACATGGTGGCTGAGAATCATCTTTAACTCCAGTTCCAGGGGAATCCGACACCCACTTCTGACTTCTGTAGCATTGCACGACATGGGTACACAAACCTACATGCAGACAGTACATTCATAAACATAAAAAAAAATAAAATTAAAAAAAATTAAAAAGAAAGTCTTTAAAATATATTAAAAAGTTTCTTTATAAACATAATTTTGATAATATAACAAATTAGTTTTTTCTATAGACATATCTTTGAGCTTTTGTATATTAAAACATTTTTTACAAGATGATAGAGAGATGACTCAGCAGTTAAGAGCGTATACTGCTCTCGTAAGGACCCACCTGAGTCTGATTCCCGGCCCTCACCTCTGGCAGCTGACAGCCTCCTGTAATTCCAGCTGCAGGGGCTACGATGTCCTTTTCTGGACTCTCTGGGCCCCTGTTCTCACACATGCATACCACCCCATCTACACATATTTTTTTATCCTGTGGCAAAAAGACATTATTATGCTCTTAGTAATCACAATTTGAATAGCATTGTTATCGCTTTTATCTAATAGTTATTCTTGTTTATTTTGTGTTTTCAAAATATTATAGTAAAATGTACCTATAGCAATAAAAAGATCAATACTTTTTGAAAAAACAGCAAGATTTGTTTGTAATTTGGGTGTAGGAGACTCGAGTGGCCAGTTTCAGCATCTCTGGATCTGCTGACCTCTGCTCACCACTCCCTTCCCACCCAGAGGGGAAAAATAATGTAGAATTAGGGCTCTGAATAAAAGGCTTAAGACAGGAGAGGGTTTTCATTAGTGGCTCTAGAGGTGAATTTGACAGGACCAAGGCTAGAGGGACTGGGTACTATGGTCTTAATGAAGCTGCTTTGTGTGATATAATTGGATAACTGTACTTTTTTCTTGGCTACTGGAACAGAGCTCCTAAAAGTCTTGGAATTTCCTGATAGGAGGTCCTTTGGAACTCACCCCATTAGCATGGGGTGACTCTAGGAGAGTGGGGCACGGTTGCCAACCAATGAGGTGATTAGAAGGCTGGAATTTTCACTCCTTGGAGAAGCAGGAAGGCTTGACATTAAATGATTGAAGGCCAATGATTTAATGGCCTATGTAATGAAACTCTACAAACTCCCATAAACAACAGGGTCAGGCTTTAGGTTGGAGATGCTGGGAAGAGGGGGAGCCCAGAGAAGGCTTGAAGCTTCATAACATCCCCGCTAATATCTGCCCTTTGTTGCTTCCTTCCAGCTGATGGCTCCCGAGTTGCACTCTTCATAATGAGGTTATGGTCATAAGTTGACTGCTTTCCTGGACTTTGGGATCAATTATTGAAGCCGAGGAGAAGGTCAAGGGGGCCCCTGATTCATAGCTGATGTCATATGAGTGTCTCAATTTGGGATTGCATTCAGAGGCTGTGCCCCTAACCTTAGGTACCTGACATAACTCCATGTAGCTATTACCAGAGTGGAACTGAATGTAGAGTACCTCAGTACTATCGGGAAACACCTAAGATTAGTCTTCCTCCCTGGGTCTAGGCAGAGTGCAGTTATTTTGCCCTCCCTAAGTTGTTCAACTCTAAGTAGAAATGCTACCTCTAGAGAGAGGTCGGGGAATCTCAACCAAGCCTACCAGTGAGGGGTGACCGGCCACCAGGGTGACCAAATAAGTGCTAGTGTTAGGGCCATTATGAGTCACACTGACCCTGGCTAGCCACATGGGCATAACTCTTCCTGGCTGTCAGATGCCTCGTTCCCACCTGAGATGCCCAGTGAGAAGCCATGAGCTCTGAAAAACACCATATTGTTCTGTGATGTCACCTCTGGAATGTTCTGAGTGTTTTGGTGACCAACTTATGCATAGGACCTATACCTGGCACCTCACATTGGTATGGCTTTTTACTTGATACAGAAATAGTAGTATGAGACCAGGAAGTAGTTTAGTTATCTCTGCTTCAAAGACTTGCAAGTTTTGTGTCACTTAATACCTGCCTTGATTTATGTTCAGCAATCAGCAAGACTTCTAACCAGGTACCATCTACACATAGGCTGAGATTTTCTTGAGGTATAGAATTGGTAAGAAGCTGGAGGGCAGAAAGGTATAGAAAATAGTTAAGTATTTCTGATGAGTCACTGAGGCCCTTAGGATGGGTTGGGAAGCAGAAATCTAATTATCTCTTTTCCACAGCACTCGAGGTCCAATTTTACGAGAAAAAGAGATACCAGATCTGAAAGCCTAGAAATTCCGATCAATGTGCTTCTACCTCAGGTAAGGATAATCACAGAAGGGATGTAACCTATCAGTTTTAGCTAGAATAACCCTCTGATTTCAAACTTGGGTAAGGCATTAGAGAATAAGCAGAGAGTTCAGGCCCTCAGATTCTTGTGGTTGGTTTTTCCTTGACTATGTGTCTAGGGGAGGACACTTGGCCTCTCTGGACCTTGGATCCTTTGGTCTTTTTGAGACAGGGTCTCCCTGTATCTCCAGCTGGCCGGAACTCGATATGTAGACCAGGCTGGCCTTGAACTCACAGAGATCCCTCTGCTTCTGCCTCCCAAATGCTGGGTTAAAAACATGTGCCACCACACCCAGCTGATTAGGGAGCTTGGTTGGATGACCTGTTTAATCTTCCAAGCCTAGACTTTCAAGCTTGGATGATACTGCAAGAAAAACTAACATTATTAAAGAAGATCCTTCAGTGCCAGGTGTGGTAGCACATGCCTTTAATCCCAGAACTCGGAGGCAGAGGCAGGCAGATCTCTGAGTTCAAGGCCAGCCTGGTCTACATAGTGAGCTCCTGAGGCTAGATGAGACTAAAGGGAGACCCTGTCTCAAAAAAAGGGAGATTTTTTTCATTGCATGGACAGATATATTACCAATCTGGATTTCTGGAGAGCACCAGAACTGAGGCTTAGAGTCATGTTCATTAGAATAAATTTGAGCTGAAAACCCAGAGTGTCATTCAAGGGAGAAAGAATCATTGATAGTTGTCAAGAGAATTGAGCCCTGCTATATACCAAAGACAGAGATGGAGATTGGTTTGCTTTTTTGAGGCCAATGAACAGTTAAAATCCTTGTGGGTTGTGGCTCTCAGGTCTCCTTGGTTTCCTTGGTGGGGACTGTTCCATTGAATTGTCTCTTCTGCTGCTATGTCACAAAGGGCTGGCCTTGCTTTCTCCATCTTAGCTGGTCCTGCTAAGACCCCACTGGAAGACCAGCGTCATGCAGCCAGGAGAGGAGAAATGTAAGATGGCGGAATCCAGGGCAGAGGTAACCATCTGAACGGCCTGAGAATGTATGCACGAGGAAGATGGATGGCCCATGGGCATTCTGTATTAGTGTAATTGTAACAATCTGGCAAATATGTTTAGCAAGAGACGAAACATCATCTAGAAAACATTCTAGACATTTGTTTTCATACTATTCCTACACTTTAAGACTTGTTTCAGCTCACGAAAAAGAGCCAGAATATTAGATAACTGCTCCTGGTCATGACAAAAGGTATAAGTACCTTTCTAGGTATGAAATACATATTTACCTGCTACTCTGTCTGAGGGTGGGCATGGTTTCTGTGGTTCTTTACCAGCCCACATAAATCAGTCTTTCCCTGGTCTAGTGGCATAGGATGCTAGCCTGGATGTGAGAGTGGGAGTGGAAGGTGGTTGCGTTTATTAATTACTGTTCTCATTGCTGTGACCAGATGGCTGACAAGGAGCAAGTTAAGGGAAGAAATGTTTGCTTTGGCTCTTGGTTCAGGGGTATAGTCCACCATGTAAGGGGAGTGTGGCTGCTGCTTTCCTTCTTGGTAGATCAACTTTTTTTTTCTTTGTCTTTTTGAGACAGGGTCTCCCTGTAGCCCCAGCTGTCCTGGAACTCACTCTGTAGACCAGGCTGGCCTTGAACTCACAAAGATCCACCTACCTCTGCCTCCCAAGTGCTAGGATTAAAGGCATAGATCAACTTTTTATTGAGTCTAGGATCCCACCTCATGGGATGGTACTACCCACAGTTGCTGTGGGATTTCCTCTCTCTAATAATCATCTTTGGAAAAGCTCTCATAGACACACCCAAATCTGTGTCTCATTAATGTCCTAGGTGTTTCTTAATCCAATAAAGCTGATACTAGAAATTAACCAACACAATGGTCATATGATAGATTAGATTCTTCCATCTCTCCTTGGCACAATGTTTCATGCCCAGCTCCTGGATATAGCTTGGTAATCAAGTCAAGGTGGGGAGAAAGTGTGGTAAGAGAAGTCTAAGGCTTGTTTTGGGGCTGCCCTCTTCCTGTGTGTCAGGACCTGATACAGCTATTCATTATCATGGAGAGCAAAGGGGCATGGGATGAAGAGGTCACTGCTACCTGAAGATGTGCTCCACATGCCAAGAAATGACCTTGCATATGTCAGTAAGGCTTGGTCTGCAATCATCAATATGTCGATCAAACAAGTGATGGTGAAAAGCAGGAAATGGAATTAGTCAACATGGCCATACTGGGAGAAGGCAAAAAAAGAGGCACATGGATCCTTCAAGTCCATCTTCCACATGAGTTTTAGGCCTAAATAGAAGGCCAGAGGTATGGGTACCTAAGCAGACCTGGCATGTAGGATGTGGTCCAGCCAGTCATCATTTTCTCAGTTCCAGTCCCTTCTGAAAAATGATCTGACAAGCTATGAGGATCGATACAACTTTCTGAGAGACAAGCTCCCTTCTGGCTAGCACCAGGTTTCAGCCTTTACACTCTCCAAACATGAAACTATTAGAGAAATTTACTTTTTCAATCAGATAGCCAAAGGAAGGACTCAAGTATCTCTAGAATACCTTCATTTCTGCCAGAAAGGTTGCAGGTACACCTGCCATGGGGCACACCAAGCAGGCGACCTGCCGGGATTCCCCAGTCTGGTCCTCTTGGGGGAGGGAAGTAGACATGGTTAACTAGTGATCTGAACTGAGCTACACCCAGGGCTGTGAGAGGAATCTCTGTGCTTGCTGTACCTCCCCAAATGAGATAGCATGTCCCACAGAGCTTCATTTTGAGCACAGTTCATTAAATTCAGAAGAGAATTGTAACAGCACCTCTGGCCAAGGGCCCCTGGTTCCCAGTCCTGCTGTCTGGTTGGACTTCTCAATTACATTGCAAATGCCTATGACTCAACAGTTGTTATCACCCTTAGGTCTTTTCTGGTCTTATTGATTTCCCATTTTCTTCCTCACATTGGACATGTGTGTTTTCAGATCTATTTTCCTCCAGCACACTAACTTGCAAGCCGTCAATGATATTCCTGCCCAAGCAACTGCTCTCCTGCTTCCTTTTATTTTATTTTATTTATTTTATTATTATTATTATTATTTTTGGTCTTTTCGAGACAGGGTCTCCCTGTAGCCCCAGCTGTCCTGGAACTCACATTGTAGACCAGGCCGGCCTTGAACTCACAAAGATCTGCCTGCCTCTGCCTCTCAAGTGCTAGGATTAAAGGCGTGGGCCACCACGCCGGGCTTCCTGCTTCCTTTTCAACTCTCCCAGGCACTTACACTTCCCTAGTGAGCACTCTGAGCTTCATTAAAGCATTGTTATTCCTAGATCACCAAAGGAAGGTCCTCCTTTACCTTTGCCTGCTGTTCTTTGTCAAAGCGATGGATCCCCCTCCCCCATGCCAATTTGAATAACTTCAAGGAAGACTTCAGGAGATTCTGTGTCAAACACAATTACTTAAAACTATCACTCCTAGCACTCAGGAGGCAGAGGCAGGTGGATCTTTGTGAGTTCAAGGCCAGCCTGGTCTACAGAGTGAGTTCCAGGCAGCTGGGGCTACAGGGAGACCCTGTCTCAAAAAGACAAAAAAAAAAAAAAAAAAAAAAAAAACTATCACATATGACATCTTTATTCTCTTTGCCATGAGCATTAAAATTCTATCATAATCAATCACATTTACCTTGTAAATTATCCTTTACCTGTTCTCATTTATTAAAACAAACAATGAGTTTAGCATAGTACTGGAGAGGTAAATTAATTTTTTAAAACACTAATGCAACTCAGCTGTGAAAGTTAGCATATGTGGTTTCTCCTTCTTGGATCCAGATGCCCTTCAGTATCACATGCAGTAAAAGTACCTCAGATGGCTGAGCATTCCCTCCTAGTTCACCCTCAGGCAAAATAGGTGTTTTAAAACCTTGGACAGCCAGGCGTAGTGGCACATGCCTTTGATCCTAGCACTTGGGAGGCAGAGGCAGGCAGATCTTCGTGAGTTCAAGGCCAGCCTGGTCTACAGAGTGAATTCCAGGACAGCTGGGGCTACAAGGAGACCCTGTCTCAAAAAGACCACAAAACAAAAAACAAAAAACAAAAACAAAACTTGGATAACAGGCTTGGGCTCTATAGGAGCATGTGGATATCTCTCTTCTGTGTTGTGGAAGCTTTCTATACCTTTCAAGAAGTGAAGAGATCTTCAGTGTTCCTCAGTTTTCCATGGCTGTAACCAAATACCCAAGACTGGGTAATTCATAAAGAATAGAGGCTGGATGTCCAAAAGTATAGCACTACTGGTGTGTGATTGGCTTAAGGCAAGGGTCTTCTTGCTACATCAAAACATGATGGATGGCATCACTTGGTGAGACAGAATGAGCAATACCAGGAGCAACCAGGCCTATGCTCAGGGAAGATTCTGATCCATAGGTGTGAGGGCCAGGTTTGTGGCCACAGTGCTTCTTGGATCCCAGCACTAACACATTGTTGGGTCACAGTTATGACTAGATTAATTGTTCCTTGCTCCTGAAGACAAAATACCTTGATTAGCTTTCTAATAACTAATGGATATGATGAACCTCAGAGCCAAATATATTCCCCTCCTAGCACTTCATACCATGTTCTGCCATGAAAGAAGCAACTTTGTTCTTTTACACCTGCTGGCTCTCTATCTCTATGTGAGAATGTCTCCCAGAGGCCAAGAATGATCAAACCTTTCCTTCATAGGCTGAACCTCTCAGGGTCAGGAGAATCTTCCCATGGTGTTCCAGGCACAGACCATTTGTCAGGGCCTCAGGTCATCAGACAATTAGTGTACATGGAGCCAATCCAGGAATATCACTGGCCTGGCCCAAGTGACCTACGGAGAATGTCAGGGTTGGGAGCACTGGCCATGGGGGCCTTGGAATCTTGAACCTGCATGTAGTTGCTCACATTTTGGAACACCATTTGGAAAGCAATATATTCAGCATTTGAAAGAGTGGTTTAGACCAGGAACAGTTAAATCCTACCAGTGGGACTATTTCTTGGTCTTTGTGACAGCTTGCTTATGATTTGTCTTCTTACAAACCCTGAAAGTCGAGCCGGGCGTGGTGGCGCACGCCTTTAATCCTAGCACTTGGGAGGCAGAGGCAGGCGGATCTCTGTGAGTTCAAGGCCAGCCTGGTCTACAGAGCAAGTTCCAGGACAGCTGGGGCTACAGGGAGACCCTGTCTCAAAAAGACAAAACAAACAAACAAACAAACAAACCCTGAAAGTAGGCAGAGCAGCCATGTGCAGACTCATTTTAGAGGTAATTTAGAGAAGCAAAGACTTTATTGATAGGCCTCAACCATGGGAGTTTTGAGGTTAAAGCTACTAGGACTTGTGGCCTCTGCTTTGGCTTCTAGGTTACAGATGATTGTGATAGGGGGTCATTTCCATGGTGGGACAGGCCATGGAGTCATTGCCATAATAATTGAGTCTTCTCACAGCTAGGAGGAGAGGCAGGAAAGTCTTTCACACCAGAGCTAAGTAAAGCCTGGAAACAGTTTTTTATTGGACAGATTGTGAGTGGTTGTTTTAATTAAAAAATAGAACCCAGAGAGACACCAGTAGACAAGTTAGGGCAACTTTTGTGCCTGTGACACAAGCAGCCTGAGATCCCATGTGTCACCCTGTGTGTTGGTTCCCTGCAAAGTGACCTTTTCTTGGACTTCTCCCATTTTTCTTTGATGTTTAGATGGGTCAATCTCTCTGATGGTGGCTCCTGGCCCAATTTTTATTTATTTATTTATTTATTTATTTATTTATTTATTTATTTATTTATTATTTATTTATTTATTTATTTATTTATTTATTTATTTAAATTTACTGCCTGAATGTAGGTTTGTGCACCTGTGTCATGCATTGCCGTGGAGGTCAGAAGAGGGTGTTGGATTCTCCTGGAACTGGAGTTCTCCTGGAATTGGAGTTAGACAGTTCTCAGCTGCCATGTGGGTGCTGAAGATCAAACCCAGGTTCTCTGCAAGAGCAGTTGGTGCTCTTGACCACTAGGCCATCTCTCCAGCCCCCTGGCCCAAATTTTATAGTCACAAAGTCAGAAACTTCTCAAAGGCACCCAGATTGGTTGTGGCTCTGTCTGTGGGAATACATGAGCAAACTCTCTTCCCAAGGTTAGCAGGTCATCTGGACCCTCCCATTGCCCTGTTATGCCATGAGATTATGCCAAAATACCAATGGTGCCTCGTTATGCCCTGTTAGAGGGCTCCGATTCTTGTGGACTGGAGTTGTCATGTCTGATTTCAGAATTGAAAAACTGACAAAAAGTTCAAAGTAGAGAGTGTTCTGTAAACTGCATCCCAGAGGGAGCCATATTCCCCTCCCCTTTTTTGTATTTGTACCATGAATAGAACAGTCTCTCTTGTTTTTAAGACTTTTATATCTTGATCTATTTTTTTTAAAGGCAGGCATGGCATTACATACCAATAAATAGAAACTAAGCTGTAAAGATCCACTAAGTCCATTTAACTGTCTTGCATTGTACTGTATACTGTTGGTTTAAGGAGGTAAAACACAGTCTTTCTTGAGCCAAATTATCTTTGTAGGCAAAAGAAATGTAACAGGTAATATTTGTACAACATAGAAAAATATGGAGATACTTATGTATATTTAATCCCAAAGCTGTCACCAGGAATCTAGTATAAGTTAGGAGTAGATAAAATATTGACAATTTTGTGTCCCCAATTAGCTTAAG
>VZQC01002408.1:2689396-2710050 GCA_009823505.1 Rhizomys pruinosus | reverse complement strand
AAACAATGATGACTTTGTTGAAATCTAGTTTATCTCTTTAGCTGTTTGATTATATTAACAGACCTGAGTCTGGGATGGAAGGGCCAAATTCCATCCAGAATTGGCCTTTTAGTGAATCCAGACAGATGTAAGCATGACATTAATAATTTATATAAGAACAATTAAATTGATATCAAAAGCATGAAGCAAATAGCTTTTTATTTTTATTGATGCTTTGTGTATTTCATACAACATTTTCCAATTCAGTTCAGGCATATATCCCCTTCCCTTCCCCCACCCCACCCCTACCCATCCCAGATCATGCATCTGCCTAAGTTTCTGCATCTTTCTCTGCTTTTTTTTTGTATTCATTTTTTTTTAAACAATAAGTGATAATTTGTGAGTACAAGCTCCTTCATGAAAACCAATTTGCAAGCAGTTGTGCCCAAACCCAACCCACACAGCTCATGGGTCCCACCATCCACCAGGGGGGGGCTTGTAGTTCAATCAAGTTGATCAAATGAGTGTCCAGTCTAATGTTGTAGTTTCACTATTAACCCCAATCAAAGCCCTTACATTCTACCACGCCCCCTCTTCCGTAGATGTTCCCTAGGCTTAGAAAAGGGGCACAGTGGATGAGAAGGCAAAAACACTCTACTTTCTCTGGGTTGAATGTCTTGGTCTCTAGTCAGTTCTGGCTGTTTTCTTTTCATGGGCTGCCAGCTTGTCCAGAGCATACCTTTATCCTACTGAGAAGCACATGCAATTAGATATTTAGGTATTAAACAGTATAATATTAGCCTTTGATCCTACTAATGAAGCACAACAATTAGATATATAGGTATTTTAAACAGTACTAATTGTTATTGGAGGTTTCTTTGTATAGACACAGATATTTTTGGATGGTATGTTAATTTATGATTTAATATTTCTTCTGTTAAGTATGGGCAGGTGTTCGTGTGGTTTTTATAACATTCCTAACATCTAGAGGATGTAAGCTTGTGGCATCAGCCAGTGGTTATTCCTCCAAGGAGAGAGCTAATAGCCAATTAGATTTGGGATATACAGACGTATGGCTGCCACTGCTCACAGTATGTCCAGGCAGATGAGGTGTAGCTGGTGCTGACGGGAGGAGTCTGTGCGTGACTCAAGGAGACCTATATTTGGCTTTATTGGTTTAGTGGTCTTTGGTAACACTCCTGGCATCCCAGAGACCATCTGTATACTTGCAAGTGCGGTCTCCATACATCTTTCCCATGTTTGTATCAGGTCTTCAACAGCAGGGCCTTATCGCCTCTCTTCCTGCAGATATCCCAGTTTGGAGGCAAGGAGCTTTTACCATTTGTGGGGGCTTGGATCCCCTGGCCAACATCTCCTTGGTAGAATAATCCATTGTTGATGTCAGAGCTCCTGTAGTAATATATTTTGTTTAAGTGCATAGCTTAAGGAGACTTTAGCATTATATTTGGTTCTGAGCAAATAGCTTTTTTTTTTTAATTTTTTTTATTAATTTTATTTATTTCTGTATGTGTACGAATGTATTGTCTGCATGCAAGTCTGTGCACCTGTGTCGTGCGCAAATAGCTTTTATGAGTTGGTTTTATCCACACTTTATTATAGTTGACTCTTTAGTAGACAGAAACTTATAAAATCACAAGAGATTAAAATTTAAACATGCATTCACACACATACACACACACTTTTCAGTCTGGCTTATAGGAAGAAGTTACATTATTGCTTGATACTCAAGGAGAAACACAAAACCATTTTTTTTAAAATTGTATTTAAATTGGACCAAGATATTTCATTTATGTTGTTAATGAGAATTTCTACTAATAGCTAGCAAGAGGCAATTTATTTGAGCAGTTGTCTTGAAACTCCATAGGCAGGCTGGGCTGGCCTCAAACTCCAGTAGAAGTCCGCCTACCTCTGCCTTTAGAGCAATGAAATTAAAAGCCTGTGTTATCAGAGGCAAAGTCATTGCCATGCACAACCTGGGACATGGGGGCCTGGGGAATGCAGCCACTCAGAGAAGGTTGAAACTGGTGCTCAGCATCAGGAAGCCTCCATCCTCTAGTAGGCTATGACTAGAGCCTTTGGCTTGCAGTTGGCCACCAAAGCTCCAGGCTCACAGGAGGGGACCAGAACTCTGACTCAAGGAAGCGGACCAATGTTCCAGTACCCAGGAGGGCTCTGTAGCATTAATAGTGGTCAGAAAAAAACTGACCTTGACATCCAAAGCCTTCTCATACTTAGGGTCATCTGCCTGCCCAGGATTATAACTGTTGGCCCTCTGAGATAAAAGGAGGAGTAAGAGGAGTCAGCTACCTCTTCCAACAAGCCAGTTGGCCTTGGAATTATGAGGGTGAGGAGCTAAGGGCATATACACAGAGAATACGATGAGAAGGGTTTCCCCAGGCATCCCCATTGTGGGCAGAGGTTGCAGTGCTCATGCCAGGGCAGGATCACTCCTCTATGGACCTATGGGGGAGTGTGGACATTCCTATATGTAATCCCTCACCCATTTGCTCTGAAAGCAAGCCCAATTAAAATTTCTAGAATTTTCTAGAAACAAAACCCAAAAAAGTCTGTGTTACCAAGTTAGTTTTTTTTTAATTTTTTATTTATTTTTCTCTATGTGTATGAATGTACTGTCTGCATGCAGGTCTGTGCACTTGTGTCATGCAATGCCACAGAGGTCAGAAGAGGGTGTCAGATTCCCCTGGAACTGGAGTTCTCCTGGAATTGGAGTTTCAGATGGTTCTCAGCCACCATGTGGGTGCTGGGGATCGAACCTGGGTCCTCTGCAAGAGTAGTCGGTGCTCTTAACCTCTAGGCCATCTCTCCAGCCCCCAAGTTAGTTTTAAAAGGCAGTTCAAAGTAGATTTAAACATGAGATTTAAGATGAATTGTTACTGGAGGGCAAGTGTGCTGAAAGACACCGGGCAGTTTGGTGGCCAGTGTGCACACAGCAGGCAGATAGGGGGCACTGGATCACAAGCCATGTGGTCTGGGAAAGGCATTAAGCATTATTAAGGTTAACTCCTGTGTAAAGCCTTTAAAGTGAAACAGATTTAAAAGACCAGAATAGATTTTGATGCCGAGGACTTTTTAATTAATTAAGCACACATAAATATGCATTTCAAAGATGTTTAGGGTAAGGGGGGATTAGAAATAAAAAATGTTATATTTTGATTAGGCATGCCAAGTTAGCATTTGAAACAGATGTTAAGGGCTGATCGCTCATGGATTTTCTCCAGAAATCGATAATTTCCACAGCCATGATGCAGCTATGAAATGTATTATTTTGTAGACAATCTGTTGTGGAATTAGTTATTCCATAACTATATTCCAGCCATCCCCGTGGCCAAACTGCTATGCAGCCAAACCACCAGTTGTTGTGAGATTGGTTTTCTCATAACAAAATGCCCAGCCCAAAAGTTGATCCTTCCTGATAGCTGAACAGCTAGCTTAAAACCCAACTGCAGTTCTTATAGGCCTGCAGTTATGCCAGCAAAAGGAAATGTGAGCAAATTAACAAGGATCATGTTAGATGATACAAATGTGAAATTCATAAGAAGCTAAAGTGTAACATAATTCCATCCAGAAATAGGTTGAAACAATGACAAAACCTTCTAAAATGAAGACAAAGACAAATTGTAAAAAGATTAGAACTTACGGGGCTGGAGAGATGGCCTAGCAGTTAAGAGCACTGACTGCTCTTGCAGAGGACCTAGGTTTGATCCCCAGCACCCACATGGTGGCTGAGAACCATCTTTGACTCCAGTTCCAGGGGAATCCGATGCCCTCTTCTGACCTCCGTGGCATTGCACAACATGGGTGATCCAACCAACATGCAGACAGTACATTCATACACATACAAAATAAAATAAAATATTAAAAAAATGATTAGAATGCATTACCAATATTTACAATACCATTTTTTTTTTGAGACAAGTTCTCCCTTATAGCCCCAGCTGTCCTGGAATTCACTCTGTAGACCAGGCTGGCCTTGAACTCACAGAGATCTGCCTGCCTCTGCCTCTTGAGTGCCAGGATTAAAGGCATGTACCACCATGCCTGGTTTAAAGATGGTTTTTACCTGCCATGTGGGTGCTGGGAATCAAACCCAGGTCCTCTGCTAGAGCAGTCAGTGCTCTTGACCACTGAGCCATCTCTTCAGCCCCTACAAAACTTTTAGTTTAGGGGTGAAAATATGTCTTTTTAAAATTTGGCTGGGCTAGAGATATGGCCTAGAGGTTAAGAGCACCGACTGCTCTTGCAGAGGATCCAGGTTTGATCCCTAGCACCCACATGGTGGCTGAGAACCGTCTGTAACTCCAATTCCAGGAGAACTACAGTTCCAGGGGAATCTGACACCCTCTTCTGACCTCTGAAGCATTGCATGATGCATGGGTGCACAAACCTACATGCAGACAGTACATTCATACACATAAAAAAAATTAAAAATTGGCTTAAAAAAACTTAGCTTGTGGTGGCTGTGAAAAGCCCTTAATCTGCATTAAAAGAGCCTGGGCCTCAGCCTTTCAGAGTTACCCAGCAGCTTAATTTACATCTGAAAAGGCCTAGGAAGTCAAGGCCCTAGGATGTGGCCAAAATCTCTTTAACTGGCACTTTTAATGCAATGTTTCAGGTACAAGTTTCTTAAGAAAACAGGATAAATGGCAGAGGAGAAAATTGGTTTCTTTTGAAATTTCAAAGCATCCCAATTTGTATCCAAAAGAGAAAGGGCAGGTGCCTGAGCAAGCCTGGGGAAATTACCAGTATAAAAGGAGTCTGCTGCTGGGACCAAGCTCTGGTAAAACTGGTTCTGCACAGTCTGGGACAAGGGAGGCCTGAGGATTTTTGAGTCACAGGCCTGTAAAAATTATTAAAAATGACCCTAAGGCCAAGCAATATCTGAGGCTGGTAGCCTCATGACTCCAAGACTGATTAGTCCTCTAGCCAGGACATAGCCACTAAGCTGATGGGCTTCATTGTCAAACTTTGCTGGGAAGCTGCTGGCTTCCACAGCCTGTACATCTAAATGAACCCATTGCTGGGGTGATGGTAGCTACTGAGCACAACAGGCCAGGAAACCACTGGTTTCCATAGCTACATGCAAAAAGCTGATGGCTTTGTGAACAAACTTGTGGGTGGGGAGATAGTAAATCCCAGGCCCCACCAGGCCAGGAAATTGCTGATTTCCATAACTATGTGCAAATTGATGGCTTCATGAACAAACCTGCGGCTAGCCAAGCCAGGAAACTGCTAGGTTCCATGCTCCTCACATAAGCTGTTGGCTTCTTGAACCAGGACAGGATACTTGCTAGCCACAACCATGTGGCCCCAGGTTGTTAGCCTGGTACCCAGCCAACCAATCATAGGAACTAGCCCCATGTTTGCACCAAATAGAAATTAAGGAGAGAGAAAGATTAATAGCAAGAATGGGGATTGTGGGGTTCACATACTCACAGTTTCTCCAGGATTCCTTCAAGCTCCATTTTTGGGGGCACCAGTTGTAGTAAGGGGTCAGTTTCATGGTGGGACATGGAGAAAGTGCACATGTGGAAGCACTGCCAGAAGACATGGCAGGGTGAAATTCCAAATACAGAATGGCTGCTTATTAAAATGCAACATGTCATTATATAGGCAGCATGATGTCACCTCCCAGGGGCCATTCCCAGACCCTTGTAGCATCATGTCATCCCAATTCAAGAGTGTAAACAGAGAGGTCCTGTGACCCTCATTCTGGAATGTTAGCCCCCGCCCCCACCTAAGCTTAGATCAGAAATGCTCACAGATGATGGAATGGATGGTGGCCAAGTTTGATTTGCTGTGATAAAATACACTGACAAAAACAGCTTAGTGGAAAAGCTTTAGTCCACCTCTGATTACCGGTTATGGTCCATCATTGCAGGGAAGTCAAGGCAGGAGCTCGAGCAGCTGGTTACATCCACAATCAATGGCAGAGAGAGAACAAATGTGCTATGCTTCTAACAGCTCACTTTCTCCACTCTTATCCAGCCTTGTACCCAAACCCAGGGAATGGTACTGCCCACTGTGGGCTGGTTCTCCCTCATCAGTTACCTAAGAAAATCTTTCATAGGCATTTCCACAGGCCAACAAAGTCCAGATAATTCCTCAATGAACTCTTTTCCAGGTGATTCTAGAGTGCATCAAGTTGACAATTTAGACTAACCATCCCAGATGCTTACTTGGCATGCCTGAGTCCAGAGGGCAGCTTTTAAGAGGATATTTTTTATACTTTGGAATATGTGCATATATAAACATATGCACATATAATTATACACATATAATACACATAATAAGTTTCTTGGGTCATGGAATGCAAGTGCAAACATGAGATCCACTTATGCTTCATATATACTATATACAAAGTGTGAAATAATTTTATCCAATGCTTGTCTGCACCTGTGTTTTGACTGTAGCCCATTGCACTAGCAAAAATGCATACTTCTTCACTCATGGCTTTGTGTGAGTGACCCCTCAAAAAGTTTCAGAGTTTGGAGCACTTTGGAACCTAGATTTTCAGAATAAGGATGCTCAGTCTGAAATAATATTTCATATGCCAGTGTTGAGAAGATTAAAGGAGTTCTGTAGATAAAATGCCAATTCAGCACCTAGCATGAACATGGAGCTCATATATCCTGTTGATTAAAGCCACATTTTTCCATGGCAATAATTTCTGGAGCCAGATTCTGGGGAGAACCGGGTGCTGCATGGGCTGAGGTATAAGGACAGAGGAGAAGCGTTCTTAAGATTCTTTCCTTATTGGGTTTTGCTAAATCCTCCTACAAGTCTGGATCCAGGGGCCTTACATTGTGGAGGAAGTGGTCTGGGCCATCCTACCGAGGCTCATTCTCATTCCACATTTGGCTACAGGAGCCAATGTACTTCCAATTGAGAAATGAAAAAACCATGGAGGCTGAATGTATTGAAAGGAAATAATTTCCTGAAAAGGCATGCTTATGGAGCACCCTTGTGCCCCAGGTATTTAGAAGATCGAACATACATCTTACAAAGTTAATGATGTACTTATTACAGAGTTAATGGCATAAAACTGTGTCTATGTTTTAATGGGGTTGGAGAGAAGGCTCAGCAGTTAAGAGTGCTTGCTGTGCAATTGTGAGGACCCAGAGTGGGTGTCCTTCAGTCCTATAAATGCTTGTAACTGTAGCTGATGAGTCCAACATCCTCTTCAAAGAAGCATAAGTATCCCAAATTAAAATTATGGGAACTGAAATTCACCTAACTTGCTTAAAGTTATAAGTTTATAAAGTTATAAAGTTATAATTCATGGTTTTTTGTTTGTTTGTTTGTCGTTCTTGTTTTGTTTTGTTTTGAGACAGGGTCTTCCTATGCAGCCCTGGTTGGCCTGGAACTGGCTATGTAGACCAGGCTATCCTTGAATTTCTGGTGGTTCTCCTCCTTGCATGCACCCCCTCCCCAGTAACTGAACTTACAGTCCCACAGCACAAGGCCCAACTCTTTATTAGTAGATTTCATATTTTTGAATTTATTAGCTTACATTTGACTATAAACCCAGTGTCAGCACTCACAGAATACTTGTGGCCATTTTGCATCTGTAGAGAGTGGGTGTGTGCTGCTGAGACCCCCAACCCAGGTGTTTGAACTTCATCCTGGAAAATAGTGTCCTTTCTGCAGTTTCTGTATTTTTGACATTTTTATGCTTCTTGTTGATTTTTCACTGTTTAAAGTGGCTTCTATGCAGTGTTAAGAGCTAATTATAAAGTGCCTGTGTTCAAGGAACAATTGTGTTAAACAAACATTGTTCAGGCAATGTGTACTCAATGTTAATACACCAATCCTACATAGTCACTAAGTTATCTTTAAACAGAAACATAAAACAAGGTTATATTTGATTGGCTGACAGAAAGTTTATGACCAAGAGAGGCCTGTAAGAACCTAGCTCAGCATTTCCCCTAGGAGGGATGATTCAGGATTCATTACTTCAGAACAAAACTACCTAGAACAAGGACGGCTGTCTTTCCTTGGGAGGCTCTTACCATGGTCAAGCAGTCCAAGGGGACTCCCCAGGGGGTCTCCAGGCCCGGCTGTCCCCCAGCAGCCCTGCCTGTGCCAGTTCCTCCATTAACACCGGCCTCTCTGTTCTCTCCTGCAGAGGGGCACTACTGAGCCCCTCCTGAGGCTCCACAACCTGTACAGCACTCCGTGCTGCTCCAGGCAGGCCGCCCTACCCCGGATGAGCCGCAGGGTGGCCAGCCAGCACTCCTACCCTCTCAACCGCTTCTCCTCCGTGCCCTTCGACCCGATGGACCGTCCCACCTCCCAGGCCGACCTGGAGCTGGACTACAACCCTCCCAGGGTGCAGCTCAGCGACGAGATGTTCGTCTTCCAGGATGGGCGGTGGGTGAATGAGAACTGCCGGCTGCAGTCGCCTCACTTCTCTCCATCCACCTCCTTCCATCACAAGCTGCATCACAAGCGCATGGCCAAGGAGTACCTGCTGCAAGAAGAGAACATGTCCCTGCGGGACGAGAACAGAGCTCTGCGGGACAAGAACAAGGCTCTGCGGGACGAGAACAAGGCTCTGCGGGACGAGAACAAGGCTCTGCGGGACGAGAACAAGGCTCTGCACAAGGAGAACAAGATCCTGCAGGTGTTCTGGAAGGAACACAAGGTCACTTTTGGTCATGAGGACAACCAGACCTCCTCCCTGCTGCTGCACAAGGACACGCCGTCGCAGGAGGTGGTGAAGAAGGACATCGCCACCTTGCCTGTCCAGCGCAGCAAAGAGAGCACCCTGCAGCTCATCCGGGAGGAGAACCGAGCCCTCCAGCACCTGCTGGAGCAGAGGCAGGCCTACTGGGCCCAGGCAGAGGACAATGGAACAAGTGCAGAGGAGGGCAAGGCCACCTCCTCGCCCCAGGAGGAGTCCCACAGCCTCGGGCTGGTGCCAGACCAGGGGGCTAGCCTCTCCTTCCCTTTTGAGGAAGCCAAAGGGGCCTCAAGCCCGCAGGAGGACTCCAAGATGCTCCTGGCCCTGAGGGACATAGTGAACAACCTGTTTGGGGCGTCTGGGGAAGAGGAGGGCAAGGTGGGTCCCAACCTGGTGGATGGTGGGCAGCCCCTGCAGCTGCTGCGGGAGATGAACCAGGCACTGCAGGCACTGCGGGAGGAGAACCGGCTGCTGCAGGAAGAGAACAGGGCCCTGCACGTGCTGCGGGAGGAGAACCGTGTCTTCCAGGAGGAGAACAAGGCCCTGTGGGAGAACAACAAGCTGAAGCTGCAGCAGCGGCTGGTCATCGACACAGTGACCGAGGTTACTGCCCGAATGGAGATGCTCATTGAAGAGCTCTATGCCTTTATGCCGGCCAAAAACAAGGAACCCAAGAAGCCCAGCAGGGTCTGAGGCCTTAGCAGCACACATGGACACCGAGTTTGGGCACAGAACACCATGCCAGAGAGAAGCCCCTGCTTCTTTTGTCTTCCTCGCCTTTACCCACCAGTGCAAGCCTGTGGAAGACTTGTGAAAGGGCCCTGCTACACCCAGAGGCGCAATAAAGGCGGAGGAGGCTGGGGCCAACACCAGAGGGGAGCTGTCTTCTTCCTCCGTCCTCTGTCCTCCTTCCCCTTCTCCTCCCTCTTCTCTCTCTCCTCCCTCCTCCTTCATCCTTCAACTTCCCCCTTCTTCCTCTCCCTTCTCTGTTTTCCCTCCTTCTCCGTCCTGGCCCTTGGAATATTTTCTTCTTTGCCTCTTCCTCTTTCTGGCCCCCTCCTCCTTCTTCTGGAGACTTTAGCTGGGTTTAGTGGTACACGCTTATGTTGTTAGCACTCAGGAGACTGATGCAGGAGGGTTGTGAACTGAAGGCACTACCTGGGCTATATAGTGAGAATCTGGCTTTACAAAAAGGAGAAGATAAAAAAAAAAAAAAGAATAGGCTTTAGAGCAAAATTGAGCTGAAGTTAGAGTTCACATATACATCCTGCCCATACTCAACATACCCCCTCCAAATTTCCAGATCTGTGAGAATTGGTAAATCTCACCATTATATGAAAAGGATTAGCTTAATAAGAGTTCACTTTTTGTGTCGCACATTAGGTTTAGACAGGTTTCTACTATGTAGAATACAAAGTATTCCCACTGCCCTGCAAATCTTTTTGTTCCCTTCTAACCTCTGGTAACCACTGATCATTTACTGTGTATTTTTGCCTTTTCGAGAATATCACATAATTAGAATCATATAATAAGTAGTCTTCTCAGATTGGTTTCTTTAAGTTAGATATGCATTTAATTTCCTTCACACCTTCCATACATTAATAGGCACTTTCTTTCGAATTCTATGTGCTACTGCATTTTCCCCGCACATCCACCTTGTGTAGGACATCTTAATGGCTTCCAAATTTTGATGAGTGTGAATCTGGTTTTTCTTCTCTCATCCCCTGGCCTCTCTCTTCTGTGCTTTCTCCTTTATTGTCTGTGTTTTCACTTCCTCCCTGTTCCTTCTTTACTTCTTCCTCTTTCCTTCTCCCTTGTTGTCTCCCGTTTCTGAGGCTAGAGGGTCAGGGTAGGTATTTGGAAAGGATGTAAGGTGAAATCAGGGCTTTTCAGTGTTACATTTGGGGCTGAGGAACTCTGTGGTGGGGACAGGTCTGTGCAGATTCCAGGTTTCTACTCGCTCACAGATGCCAGTGATGGCCAGCCGTTCTCTTGTTGTGACATTGTTGAGTGTCCTGTAGAGGATAAAAGTCTCAACACGGCTGTAAGTCAGGAAAGTGTATTCTTTGAGTGTGTTGGGTGTGGTGGCACACACCTTTAATCCCAGCACTTCGGAGACAGAGGCGGGCAGATCTCTGGGAGTTCAAGGCCAGCCTGGTCTAATAGTGAATTCCAGGCCAGCTGGGGCTTTGGGAAACACTAGTCCTTGAAGTGCTCTGAGAAAATGAAGGCTTCATTAGGGCCTTGTACAATCCTCTCCAGTAGTCTCTGACCTGAAGTGTCTGAGAAGTTCTACAGTGAAGAAACCTACTCATCTCTCGTGAACACAGGGTTGCTCAATCTTACTTGATCTTAGAATCCTTCTTTATATTATTCCCATTGTCCACCAACTTTGAGGCGGGTTGCACCTGGTGCTCTCCAATCCTAAACTCACCTTCCTGTACCTGGGTTCATGCTTGTAAAGCTCACCACTGCAGCCAGATGAATGCCAGGGCTGGGCAGCCGATCCCCAGGCTTACTGGAAACAGGGGTAGGGACTCAAGATCTCCTTGGCTTTGATTCTCATTTGAAGATGGACATGTTTAACACACAGTAGTACTGTGGAAGGGAGTTCAGTCCCCCATTAACTGTAGAATGAAATTATGCCAAGGCCTTTGAAAGATACCAATGTCTGGATCTCTTCTCATCCTAGATAGTCTAGTTTAATAAGTCCTGGGGCGTGATGACACTGGGATGTCTAAATGCTCCCTGGATGATTCTAGTGTGCAGCAAAGTTTAGGATCATGGTAGGCTCTTAAGCTGCCTGATATGCAATGTAAATGGGTAGACACACAGGAGTGAGAAGGACTCTACCTGGTTTACTCATAGAAAAGCCAGCGATTGGATTGTGACTGATGTTTGCATCTAGATAATGCCCTTACTGCCTGCTGATGTTAGCCACATTCCTGAGGTGGTGAACCAAGAGCAGCACCCCACCCTCATGAAGGTCTTTGCATGTCAGTTTTAACTTGTGACCTCCCCCACCTTTGAACCCTGTGAGGTGGGCACTATCATCTCTTAAACAGATGGGAATGGGCTTCCAAGTGATTTTCCAATTGGACAAGTAGGAAAAGTCAAACTGGGGCTTCAACCGCGGAGCTGACTCACATGGCCGGCTTCATAGCCTCTAAAAATTAAAAGTGGTTTTGGTGCTTGTTTTCCATATTTAAGAACTTACCCCAAAACAGCACCAGAAACTCCAGAGGAGGGGAACAGTAGCAGTATGAGGGGTTTTCCTCTTAACTAGTCAGTGACACATGTAATCTGCACACAGGGTACAAGGTGATGGATGTGCAGGAGAAGGCTGGTAATCTATCTACTGTTGTCACCAAAATCTGAAAAATGGGAAGTGGTTGCTGGCAGGCCTCTGGGCCTTAGTAGTTTTTCTTCCTCTATTAAATTCCTCATTGGGGGCATCATAAAAAATACCTTGTTTAAGTCAGTGTAATAACCCCAGGGTATAGGGGATTTGCTTTTGTCTTTTGATGAAACCAGATTGATTTCTGTTATTTCAGACAATGGGAAGACAAAATGCACACTGCCTTAATGTTTGTGTTCCAAATATTTAACTTGGATTAATTTATATAATAGCAGTTGAATGTTTTCTCATGAGCCAAGAGCACTCAGAGAATTTAATACTATTTAACAATGTCAGCTTCCTCTGTCAGGCAGAATCTAAATGGGTGAAAAATTAGACAAGCCATAAAATGTCATTTTTATGGAGTGGGGGGGATTTATTTCAAAACAATGTTTCATTGTGCAGTGCAGTGCAGTCTGTCATAGATAGCCCACACTCTAGTGGAATCTAACCTCTGGTGGAACAGAGTGAAATTTCATTCTAACAGGAAAATTTCCTCTAAGCATCTCTACTGCATTTTCAGTTCAAGGTCTGCCCCCTGGTCTAGCATTAGGTCTTTATCTAATGGCTGAAGCTACTTCCTCTCTGTAGGTCTTGGAGCGAAGCCTCTAAGGTTTGTGATTAGCAAGCTGAGCATCCCTTCTACGTGTCTCTCCCTTGGCCCTTGCCTTGGCATCCTCTCTTGTTGCTACAGCCAACTACCACACTCCAGCTGAGATGGCTGGATCTTGTCCATAGCATTATCTAGCGCCCCAAGTTGAAGGTCAGGGCCAATAGAGAAGAGCATCCATAGTCTGAAACAACTGCTAATTAACTGGGACTGCAGTTTTGGAATTTATGAGGGAAGGGTGTACCAGGAAGACCTATGTAAGGAGCATCATTATATTCAGCAGTTTTATTACTATAATTAAATACCCACTTATTTAAAGCAGGTTTATTTGTATCACAGTTGTAGAAGTTCTTAGGGCATGGAATTGGACTCACTCTAGCTCTGGTAAAACAGGATGGATGGAAGCACATGTGGAGTGAGCCTACTGCCTCCTAGGAAGCCAAAGAAGCTGAGGCATAGCCTGCTTGCTCTTTTCATAACAACCCTCTCTAGCGAAGTAACCAAAGGGTCCCAATGGGAACTGGACTTCTCCAACAGGCCCCAATAAGGATCTCATGAGTTCATAAAACCAAACTCAAGGGGCTGGAGAGATGGCCTAGCCATTAAGAGCGCTGACTGCTCTTGCAGAGGACCCGGGTTCGATCCCCAGAACCCATGTGGTGTCTGAGAACCATCTTTAACTCCAGTTCCAGGGGAATCCGATACCCTCTTCTGACCACCACAGCGTTGCACGACATGGGTGCACCAACCTATGTGCAGACAGTACCTTCATACACATAAATAAAAGAATAAATAAAAATTTAAAAAGAATAGATTAAAAAAACCAAACTCAAAACAAGCATGGCTAGGAAAGTTGTTTAAAAAGTGGAGAAGGAGGGCTGGAGGGATGGCCTAGCGGTTAAGAGCGACGACCGCTCTTGCAGAGGACCCGGGTTCGATCCCCAGCACCCACATGGCGGCTGAGAACCGTCTGTGACTCCGGTTCCAGGAGAACTCCAGTTCCAGGGGAATCCGAGACCGTCTTCTGACCTCCGCAGCATCGCACGACACGGGTGCGCAGACCTGAATGCAGACAGTACATTCATACACATAAAAATAAATAAATAAAAAATTAAAAAAAAAAAAAAAGTGGAGAAGGAGCTGCAGCCAGTAAGGGACATACAGAGACTATTTCCAAAGCAACGGCCTTTGAAGGTATACATTCCTGGACACTCATTTAAGGTCATAGTACAAGAAGGAAATACGGAGGATGTATCTGGGCATGTTTAGCTTAAGGTTGGGCACATGTTCAACAAGTTAAAATGGTAGGAACACTTGGGGGATGCTGAGCTTGTGCCATAAAGATAGCAGACAAGAATACCTCTGGGCATGCTCAGTTTCTCCATAATGCTTACCTAAAACACAAGGAAATGGCAGTTTTAGGGTATGCTAGTATAGGAGTTTGTCTAATACTAAAGGCCTTTAGAAAAAGCTTTATGGAAATCTACCACCAAAAAGTATCTTGAAGTATATACATGTACATTGTAAAAAGAGGTTAGAAAGGAGTTGCCTTATAGCAGGGGAACATTGCCCCTAGGAGACACCATAGACAATCAGCATTGCCCCTACAAGACACCATGGACAATCAAGTAAAAGCCCAATGCTGGGAATGAACTACTTCTGAAGCTGTTGACTAGGGGTCCAACGAGCCCTCAAACAATACTCCTGCTCATGGTCACCCACCAGAACTTCAAGGTAGGACCCTATTGCTGACGACACTACATACAGGAGCTGTAGAACAAAGGAGAAGTCAGGCTAGTGCTGACCTCAAAGTGTCATCTCTACAGGTCAGCTTTCACAGTGCTGGAAGGTGCTAGGCATGTTATCCAAAGAGGAAATCATCAACCTTAGCAAGCTGTGAATCCTATGAGCACAACAACTGGAAGCCAGGCATGGTGGCACATGCCTTTAATCTCAGCCCTCGGGAGGCAGAGGCAAGTGGATCTCTGTGAGATTGAGGCCAGCCTGGTTCATAAAGTGACTTCCAGGCTGCCAGGGATTAGGGAGACCCTGTCAAAACAAACAAAAAAGAGGAAAAGACAAAAAGACAAATGACAATTGGCCTGGCAAGATACGCTCCCCGTGTAATAGCAGCACAAATGTTATGAGAGTAACCAACCACTTCTAATTGGATTTAAGGTCCAGTTCATAAGATGGACCCCATACCTAGCATTTGATAGCAGGTCTAGGAACCTGAGGCTAGATGGGTCACAGGGCATAAGGGAGAGCATACTACTAGGCTATTTTCCTGCTACACATATACAGTATTAAACTCACTTATTGTTATACCCATAGATTAATGCATCTGTCAGTTTTCAGCAGAGAATCTCATGTAGTTGTTAGTGATTAACATAGAGACCACAACTGGGTGATATGCAGAGAGTAAGAGACTGCAGAGTGCTTATCACTGAGTAGGACAGGGATCACTGCAGAAGAGAAGATGGAAGGATTGTAAGAGCCAGAGGAGGTGTGTGGCCATCAGCCTGGAAATTCCCGTCCAGGGTTCAGCAGTCTCTGGGCAGGTGGGAAGTCACAGCCAAGAGCGGGAAACATGTCTCGTTGTCCCAGGCTAAGGGCCTGAGTTGGAAGTACCACCCAGGCCGGGCTTTGGGAAGTAGCCAGTTGGTCTCTGTGCCGAGAGGCCAGCTCCCTACAGCAGCTGCTGGCAGGTGCTGTGTCCCCATCCCCTTAGCAGGGCTGTGTGGTCCCTGTTTGGCACAAAAAGAAAGCTTCCTACATATATATGTATTGAAGCAATATGAGTTGGAGAGAACAACAACAAAAGAACTGGAAAAAAAACCCATTGAAACAGCGAAGTTCTCCCCCAAACAGTAAGCCTCTGCTTTGAAAAAAACTCTGGAAAGACTCGGAAAAAGATGCAAGACATGTATGCAGAGTGCATGAACTCAGGTGGGGTGGGGGGCATGGAAAAGGAAATGACTCTAAATTCGATTGAGATATGATGTATGAAAAAGTTTAATAACAGTCAAAATATATTTTAAAACTTCTTTATTAAAAAATATAAGCTCAAATAATCTTTACTCCCTTAAATTGTTCTTTCACGTATTTAGGGCACAGCTAACACAGGCAAATAACTCCCTCATGATGGGACTTGAGCCCTTGAGAAGAGATGTCAGTGGGGCTGGGGAGATGGCTGGGTGGTTAAGGGTACTGGCTGCTCTTGCAGAGGACCGGGTTTGATTCCCAGCCCCCACGTGGTGGCTGACAACTGTCCATAACTCCAGTTCCAGGGGATCTTCCACTTTCTTCTGACCTCTGCTGGCACTGCATAACACAGGTGCACTTGCATACATGCAGGCAACACACTCATGCACAGAAAATAAAATAAAAGTAATAAACAAAATATTTTTAAAAGAGAAAAGATATCAGAGAGCTGCTGGCTCTGTCTGCTGTAGGTGAGAAGACAATGAGACAGCAGCTGTCTGAAGTCAGGAAGGGACTCTCAACAGTTCCTTATGTCCTGGGACAAGAACTTGGACATTTTATTGGACAGTTTATTTTTTATTTTATTTTTTTTATGTGCATGAATGTTATGCCTGGGTATATGTAAGTATACTCATTGTGTGCACTGCCCAAGGAAGTCAGAAGGAGGCATCAAATCTCCTGGAACTGAAGTTATGGATGGTTGTTAGCCACCAAGGGGGTGCTGAGACTCGAACCTGAGTCCTCTGTAACAACAGTCAGGGCTCCTAACCACTGAGCCATCTCTCCAGCCCCCTGGACAGTTTCTTAAAACAGTGCACTTTCAGGAGAGGAAGTGGGCTAGAGCTAGAGGGTTGGAGGCTCTGTAGAACTTGTGCCTCATGGATTGGGACCTTTTTGGCCATTTTTTGGCATTTTTAAAAAATATTTTTATTGAGTTCTTGTACATTTTAAATAAAGGTTCTCAATCAAATCTAGAACTACCCACCCCTCATGGAACCCCACCCTCATGGAACCGCACCCTCATGGAACCTCACCCTCATGAAACCCCACCATCATGGAACCCCACCCTCATGGAACCTCACCCTCATAGAACCCCCACCCTCATGGAACCCCATCCTCATGGAACCTCACCCTCATGGCCTCCCCACTGCACTTCATACATTCTGTCATATGTGTTAAGACCTGTCTGCCAGTCAAGCATTTGCACCCAGATGTCCTTCAGTGCAAGTTCATCAACTGCAGTCTAGTCCATCTAGAGATCTTAAAGATATACTTTCTCTCAGCCAGCAGTAATCACTTACCAGTATGCTGGGTTTTTGTCTGACTGAGTAGCATGGGTCCTGTGCATGCTGTCACCATTGCTGCAAGTTCATATGAGCAAGTTTCCAGGGGCCTGAAAGCCTCTGTTTCCTTATGAAAACCCATGTTCATCCACCAACCCTGGCTTTCTCCGTCTTTCCTCCCCCTCTTTGGAAATGGTCCCTGAGCCTTGGATGGATGGGGTTCAGTATAGGAGTCTTACCCAGTGACACACACTCTGCAGCATCTTATTCTCTAAAACTTAGTCAGTTGTGGCCTTCTGTGTCCGTCACATTCTGTTGTATGAGGATGTTTCACTGGTGAGAGTTGAGGGAGTAGTGTTCTCTCTCCTCACTGTTCTGCTATGTTCCATGAGCCTTAGGTGTAGAGGTTTGTAGGAGCGAAACTTTGCCCAGCTCGAGACGGACCTGTAAAACCTGTCCTGAGGAACCTCCAAGAGTTATCTGATATCTCTGTGGGCATTCAGTTGTCTCTGTGAGTTATCTATAGCTCCATAAAGTTGGGATATTGCAGTGTTTTTCCTGCCTTGCCTATCTCTGCAAAGTTCCAGAACTGGAACTTTTCCTTGAGGTATTGAGCAAAATGTTACACCTCTAGTTTACCAGTTGCACAAACAGGAGTTCTGCAGCCCCCTGGTAGGAGCCAAGGTGGCTCGCCCTTCCCTTCCTCCTGCCCCCCACCTTCCTTGCCCAGAGCACAGTAGCCTTTAGTATATAAACACATTGCTGCCATGAATAAAATTGAGTCTATCTCCTGGACTTTCTCTGAGTCCGTGTCTTTCTTTTATTTCTTGTTGGATAACTTCTTGTGGTCTCCTCCCCTCTCCTTGCTAGAGCTAAGCCTAGAGACTGTCGGCCTGCAGGCAGGAGGCAGCCCTGAAGCTTGTAGCCTTGCCAGCCTGGTTTTAGGAGGAAGAACATCATGTGCATTGTGGCCACGTGTGATTAAAGGACCAACAGATGATATATATAAATAACCAACAGAGGTTCTGCTGAAGACCTGTCACTTAGGGCTGCCATCTCTCAGGCATATATTCTTTGTGTCTGACTAGTTGTGCATCTCTGTAATAGCCTCAATATATTGCAAAAGAAGCTTCTTTGATGAGTGGTGTACAGTATATTTGGCTGTAAAGATCCATATTTAGCATACTGTAAGAAATTTCATTTATCTAGAGATATGACAGAGATAGGGTTTACTCTAAGATCTATTACCTCTCCAGTGGTGTGTATTTAACTATATTTACAGTGCCACCCATAAGCTCCTTCCCTTTGAGAGGGCTTTAAATCCAATTAGGTAGCCATTGATTACCCCCAGATCACAGTGCTACTACTACCACACCAATAGAGATAGTGTACTGTGCCAATTGTTGTGGTTATTAGGCTTTAGGGCTGGGTGGGAACGTTGATTGATTTTCTCCCTTAGCAGCTTGCATAGTATCCTCTAGTACTAAGAGAGCGAGTCTTCAGGGAGAAGGCTTCCAGATCAGTTCCAGCTTCACAGCTCTATATTTCCTGTCTCTGAAATATGTCTTGTCTTCAGCATTGGGGTCTTACCTTCAAGTTCTTGGAGTTAATCAGGGTCTGGCAATACCTTGTGTTATTTGGGGAATCTCTTGGACTACTCTGACCAACAACTGGAAGGGAGGTTTCTCCTGACTGGCACTGTGTTTCTTGTTATATAGCCTTTGAGTATACACATAAATATACCTATGTGAACATTAATGCATGTGTAGTGGGGCTTTATTGCACATGCTCTGTTTCAAGTTGCCCTTGGTGGTGGTAGTGTTTCCCCTCGCCTCTGGCAATGGATTTCTTTCATATTGCTAATTTTTTAAAATTCTTTTTTTTTTATTTATTTCTGTATGTGTATTAATGTACTGTCTGCATGCAGGTTTGTGCACCCGTGTCGTGCAATGCCGCGGAGGTCAGGAGAGAGTCTCGGATTCCCCTGGAACTGGAGTTCTCCTGGAATTGGAGTTTTGGATGGTTCTCGGCCGCCATGTGGGTGCTGCAGATCGAACCTGGGTCCTCTGCAAGAGAGGTCGGTGCTCTTAACCGCTAGGCCATCTCTCATATTGCTAATTTTGACCTCACTTTTTACCTTCCTATCCTGCCACAGTGACAGTCAGAGAAAAATCAGCCAGTTGTTTGAGCCAGCTGGTGTTGGTATGTTGCCATGGCAGCTGCAGCTAAGACAAATGGCTGTCGTGGGTTCACTCTGGACACGATGGTGTGGTGGGTGTCAGAAACCAGTGGTCATGCACCTGCTTTTCACCTTCAGTAAAAATAACCCACTCTGCACAGGTCTGTACCAGCAGCATGGTCTTCAGGAGACTTTGGGGAATATGTCAACTCTACTGGTTACTACATTACCTTGGGCAAGTCACTTGGTATTTCTAAGCATTTCCTCATCTAAAAAATGAAGAAAATGCTATGCCCTCCCACATCTGTTACTTGCTACACCATAAACCCATTCTAAACTTCGGAACTTGGAGCACCCATATATTTAGCTAACAGCTCTGCAGTTTGGTCAATTAGACTGGGTTCACCTGGGAAACTCTGCCCCTAGCTGGACTCTGTAATGTCACTGGATCAGCATCAGGTCACTAGGTGGTTCTGCTTCCAGCAGTTGGCTGACTGTTAGAGTTGGTTCTTCACAAGTTGTCTTTCCTCTACCCCAAGCGTAGGTAAAGGCCTAAGACAGACAAAAGAACACCATGAAAGCCCTCTTAAGCCTAGGCTTGTGTGGGATAAATTATTTCTTCTTTGAAATGGGCTCTTCACCTGGAGCAGCTAAGTACTTAATGGGAGGGGCTGAGTTTGCAGCCCAGCTGCGGCCAGTTTCCCATGGTGCTGACATTCATGAGATACAGTTGTTCCCACAGAAGGTGCACAGGAGTTTGGAATTCTGGGACTTTGGGAGAAGCGGAGATGTATAAAAGGCCCACCACATGAATCTGGACTCTCTCTCACCACATACCAGCTCGGGCAGAGGGCACAGGGTTCCACGCTGGAACACTGGGTGGCCATGTTGATCTGGGAACCTGCGGCTGAAGCTGCTCTAGTGAGCGTTCACGTCCCATCCATTACTTTATAGCCAATCTCAGTAAATTCTGGCCTAATCTGAGATTGGAGAGTTCTCTACTTGCTTTGCCTTAACTATGAGGGAAACCAGGAAACGGTGGGGGCGGGGTTGGAGGGGTTGGGGAGTGTGTTGCGGGGCTCTACTGCATAACTGTGAGGCTGTGGGCACTTCTCGCCCTGAGAGGAAAAGTCGTCTGCGACAGCTTGGAACTGATTGCTTCTGTTGACCACGTTCTACACGTGAAGAAACAAGTCAAGAAGCCACTGAAATTCAAGAGATGTGAAATACATCCCAGTTCTTGAGGGCAGGAGCTGCAAAGTTTATACAGGGGAGCTATTGACTGGGACATATCAGTGCATGAAGCTTATTGTTGCAGGATTCAAGAAGCCCCAAACCAAGCAGAAGTTAATACCAGGCAGTCACACAGGAAACCAGATTGATTACTTGCTCTCTTTCGCCCCCCCTCCTGTTGTCTACACCCATTGGCTGTGTTGTTCTGATACAACTTTGAGAAAGAAGAGCAGGAGATTTCAGATGCCCTGGTGTGTTTCTTC
>VZQC01002408.1:2631896-2684396 GCA_009823505.1 Rhizomys pruinosus | reverse complement strand
CTCACCCACTGTGGGCGGCACCATCCCTAGGCTGGGATCCTAGACTGTAGGTGGAGAAAACGAGCTGAGCACCTGCATTCCACCCCTCTCTGCTCCCTGCTGGTGGACACAATGTGATGAGCTACTGCAAGCTCCTGCTACCTTGATTTCCCCACCATGGTGGTCTATAGACACCCTTGAACTGTGAGGCAGATACACCTTTTCTCCTGTTAAGTTGCATTCTCAGAGTATTTTATCACAGCATTAGAAAAAGAAACTAAGAGACCAAAGAAGACAAATTACATGCCTGGACAGGCCAAACTCTTCTCCTGCTCTCTTTTGCATGTGCTGTGAGCACACTAGACTGGGGAGACTGGGGAGGCACTCCATGGGGATGGGCTTTTTCCCAGCAACCACTGGTGGGCTTCAGGATGGCATTCTCTGGGCCTGGTGGAGATGGAGACCCGAGCAGCACAGGCACCCCCTCTGCCTGCTCTCGGCTCCATCTACACATGGCCTCTAGCAGCGCCTGGGAAGATCCCTGAGTTCTGGAATTCAGACCCTGGAGATCTGCCAAAATCTCTGTAGATTAACTTGATCCTCCTGCAGACAGAATGTGCTGGGTTCATACAAAGAAGTAGTAGACAATTTCTAGGAAAAGTTACTCCCACAAAATCAAATGAAGCTTTCTGTTTTCTTATGTTAAGATGAGGGAACTTCTATACTAAGCACAAGGTTTTGTTTTCTTTCTGAACTGTTTAATGAATAGTTCTGGTGACCCATTTTGCTTCTATGTGTCCTGAAGACTAATTTGGCTTAAATGTTCTGAGTGACAAGTCTTCCATCCTTTGCCTATAGAAGTTATCTTGCAGGCAGACATTTGTCTATTTCTTTTTTTCATGTTAATTCCATTATTTCTTATTCAATCACACACTTATTTAAAACATTTTTGCTACTCAACTCTGCCCAAGCTTTATCCACATATTATAGGATATTTTAAGGCTTAGTGAAATGTTTAGATTAGTTAAATTTGGTTGTAGGTTTCGGTGAAAATGGTAATGCATTTGAACTAATTGGGAATATAATATGTTAATTGTTTTATTTATAATTCATATTGAACTTCCAACAGTAACTTTGGAGTTAAGGTACACAAATGGTGTCTATATTTTTCTGAATTATACAACATCACATTGTAACACTTTCTTTTACTTGTAGGACAATTTAAAGGAACTAAATTTAAATTTACTTCCCAAATAAGTAGCATATAGTCAATGAGAAACAGTTTGGGTAAATTTAATGAAAACTTAAGCCTTGGCTCCTGTTTATGGGTATGTGTAATACAACTTAGGCATCTATAGGTCAAAACATAAAAATTTAAGAAACAAAAAGAGGGAGGTGGGAGGTGGGAGGTGGGGTAGTATCCCTTCTGGGATACAAATGGAAAACTCTGTGTTCCAATCCCATTGATAAACCTTCAATTTTGAGATCTTGAAACTAACAACGGGAGGAGATTTGTATGTTTCCACAGGTAAAAACACCAATCTAAATGCCTGAAAATGTATAACTTTTGGCTGTGCAGGATGGACTAGGAAATGCCAGCAGAGAGGCTGACCCATCTGAACATTAAAGAAAGTGGAACCTCAGACTGCCTGAGTCACAGACATTGAGCATCTCTCGAATTCTATTGGGGTTAACTGTTTATAATGGGCCCTAATGAAGTTTACCTTCTAGATGTTGAGAAACCTTCCTACCTCTCCCCTTTATAGGAAAAAGAAAAACATGATGGTACTGAAGTCATTCCCTAACTGCAAACTTGAGCCAACTGTTATAGTGGTAATTTTTTTTTTTTTTGTCTTTTTGAGACAGGGTCTCCCTGTAGCCCCAGCTGTCCTGGAACTCACTCTGTAGACCAGGCTGGCTTTGAACTCACAAAGATCTGCCTGCCTCTGCCTCCCAAGTGTTAGGATTAAAGGCGTGCGCCACCATGCCCGGCCGTATAGTGGTAATTTTTTATAAAACAGGTATGACTCCCCTTTTTTAATTGACTGATAGACATAGGAACTGTGAAAGGATAATTCTCTATCTAGAGCCAAATTCAATAGTAAAGTCTTTATATGCTGTGTAATTAAGGAAAATATATTAGTACAGGAAAGCTCCGATATTAGCAATGAATTATTCTGCCTAGGAGATGTTGGCTAGGGGATCCAAGCCCCCAAAATTATAAAGGCCTTTTGCCTATAAGTGGGATATATGCAAGGAGAAAGGCAGTAAGTCTCTGTTGTTGAAGACCTGGTGTGAGCATGAAAAAAATGTTATGAGACGTCACTTGCTAATGTACAACTGGCCTCTGAAATGCCAGAGACTGTTACCAATGGCCACTAAAGCAATACAGCAAAATATTGGTCTCCTTGAGACAAACAAGACTCCTCCATCAGTATCAGCTACACCTCAACTGCCTGGAGATACCGTGCAACAGTGGCAGCCATGTGTCTATATATATATCCCAAATCTAATTGGCTATTAGCTCTCTCCTTGGAGGAATAATTCACAGTGGATGCCACAAGCTTATGTCCTCTAGTGGTTAGGAGATGTTATAAGCCACAATAAGAACTTGTCACCCTTTATAGAGAAACCACAGTTTGCGGATTAGCATACCATCCAAGCATCTGTGTCTATGCTCACAGCTTAGCTTGACATAATAATTAGTACTACTTAAATGCCTATACATCCAATTGCTTGTGCTTTGTTAGTATGACTAAAAAGGTATCACTGGATAAGCTGTCAACCCATGAAAGGAAACAGCCTGAACAGACTAGAGTCCAAAATGACATCTCCAGAGAAAGTGGACTGTTTTCTTCTCACCCACTTGTGGTCCTTTCCCAAAGCCTAGGGAACAAATTGTGTGAAGATGAGGGAACTTCTTATTGCAGAAGAGGAGGCGTGGTAGAATGTAAGGGCTGCGGAGAGATTGGGGTGAATCGTGAGACTACAGCAATATAGACTGGACTCCTAATTGATCAACATGTCTGTGCATACAAGCATCTCCAACTGGACTATGGGAACCTTGGGTTGTTCAAAATTTGGACATAGATACTTGCAAATTGGTTTTACATAAATGTTACATTCATTGCTTAGGCTTAATAATTTGGCTCACTTAAAAAAAAATACACCAATTACCTAATTGTACAGCAAACTGAGTAACATCAATGTTATCTGAAAACAACTGTGTTATTATATTGTAGAATCCCTTAAAAAAACAAATAAAAGAGGAATAAAAACATTTTTGCTATTTTAGAAGACTTTGGTTTTCTCTTTTGAGAATTTTCTGATACTTCACATTTTATTCCTCTGAGTTTTCCTCTCCCAAGCTGGTGTCTTGAGAATGATTTCTTTGCTTCCCACCTTCTTCCCATGTAGGTACTTGGGATTGGTAGGGAGACTGCTGCAGAGAGCACTGACTGTGACTGGGGAACAGTCAGTTCTCCTGTGATAAAATCATGGACTAGGTTTCACGAATCCATGACATCAGGAGTCTTTCCCTCTGAAAAGCCATGGTGGGAGACTCAGACTATTTCTCCATGTCACTGTGATGGTGAAAAGACACCTATGTGCTTATAGAAAGGCTCCTCATAAGTGTAATTATAGTAGTGTCCCAGGGCCACTGTAACCAATGATGACAAAGAGTGACTTAAAACAATTGCAGCTTATTCTCACAGGTCTGTAAGTCTGAAATCAGGTTGTGCACTGGGCTGTTCCCTCTCCGGGGTCAAGAGGGAGAGCCCTTCTTCATTTCCCCGCATCAGGCATGCACTGGCTTCTGGCTGTGTCCTGAGGGTCCCTCCATTTCTCCAAGGCCTTTCCCTCTTCTGATTCTTTCAAGGATACTTTGCATTAGGTTTGAGCCTGCCTGGTTAAATGAGGATCATCTCATCCTGGGAACCTAAGGTAATTATAAATACAAAGACTAGTTTTCAAATAAGGCTACTTCCACAGGTCCCAGGGGTAAGAACATGGGCATATCTTTTTTTTTTGGGGGGGGTACATTTCTACCTGCTTTCATGGTCATCTCTCGCTCAACTTTCTGTCCTGGTATGAAATTGTAACCATTTAGAAACACATTGAAATTTATGCATGGGATCCCTTGGACAGACCCTATGGAAAAGTAAAATATCTGTGAGAAATGTCATTGGAACATTTAGTGCTCACTATCACAAGGCGGACAGGAAGATCTTGGGGAAAGGGAAGAATGAGGCCAATTTTAGTATAGCAACGAGGCAGCACTTGATCTGTTGGTGGCGGGGGTGGGGTAACTAGGGATAAAGCACTGCAAAGAGTTGAGTTGAAGACTCTGGGCCTCCAGCCACCTGAACCCACTGAAGGACGCCCCTACTGAAGAGGGAGAAGTAAGGATACGGAGGTTGAATTTGACTGGCCTTAATGTGCCTCAGGTAAATGTGTACTCCCTTGTTGGATACTGTTCTAGCTTGACTTTGAGATGTCCCCATCAGCTGATGCTTCCAACCTTGTTCCCCAGAGCATGGTGCCATTAGAGGAGGCTGTAGAACCTTGAGGAGGTGAAGTTTACCTGGAGGAAGTAGGTCATAGAAAGTGGGCCAGTCAGGATTCACTATCTCTGTCTCTTTCCCTGTCTCACACTCTGCTTCCTGGTGGCCATGATGTGACCGGTGGCCTCATGTTCCTGGGGTATGACCTGAGCTGCACCCACTTCCTTGTCTTCCCTGCCAAGATATAATGAACCCCTGAGCTAGAACAAACCTTTCTTTCCAAAGTTGCTTCTGTCAGGTGTTCTGTCACAATGGTGAGCTAAGTACCAAATCTAGACATCATGAGGTCTCACCCACCCTCCTATGTTTGTTTATGGATCTTCTCAGAATGAGAGCAAGAAGGAATGGAGTCAGGCCTTTGAGTAGGACATCAATAGTCCATCAAGAAACAGGCTTGTGAGCCAAAGGTCACACCCTTGGTGAATGATGGTTTTAGATTACTAAGTCCCACTTGAATGTGTCCCCTACTTCAGTGACTGTCTCTAATAACCTCAGTGGATTTTAGGAACAGATTTCCTGTAGATAAGTCACTCTATTAGGATTAGGTCTTACTTAGTCAACCAGTTGAGGTCACAAAATCCTCAGTTTGTTGAAATCCAATGTGTACAGAGCTTGCTCTTTCAGGGAAATGGATTTGATTTCTCTCTTATATCTTAACTACAGCAGACTTTGGAATGCATCGTTTTGCAAAGAATAAATGAATGACTGGAGGAATAAATAACTTAGATCAGTTTCCTCTTAAGGAAATGATGTGTTTGCCCAATGCCCAAGTTGGCAATTATAGCTCTAAGGAATTGAAATCTCATTTTAAACATCCTTTATTTCTACTAATAAATGGGGGCCTCAGGTCTGCTAATAAAATGTCCTACATTGTTTGCTCTATGAGATTTCGTGTGGATCGGAGCATAAGTGCTTCCTATTCTAAAACCAGATAAACTGGGTTCAAGTTCTGCTTATTCCATTTAGTTATCTAGGGAGCTGGGGCTCATTATTCTTTTCTTCGGGACTCAGTTTTTGGTCTGGATAGGACGGGGGACCAAGCATGGCTATTATCTCTCAAGGATGCAGGAAACATGAATCAAAGCAAATGTAAAGAACTTGAAACTTCAGCAAGCATTTGTTGTTAGGACTTTTCTCAGAAAAAAATAATGGTGCCCTTCACTGAGTTGGTCAACACCAAGGGGCCTGGAAGGGTGAAGAGTATTTGGTCACTCAATGCTCTTTGCACTGGTATAGGCCAGACAAGGTAGCACTTTACAAAAACAACTGGGTTATAAAAGATCTAGTTCTGGCCACTCTGCCCTCCCCTGGAGTGGTTGTTCCTTCCGACTCCCCAGGAGTGGTGGGTCTTACCTGTGATCCACTTTCCCTGGTGACCATTGTCCTATGCACAAAGTATTACAGCAAAATTCATCATCAGAAAGATTCCCTCTAGGCTCACCAAGCACACAATGTGGCACCTTGGTATATAGGAGTGTTGTGAGACGTTATCAACTCAGAAAAGCCATGCCTTTTACAGAAACGAGGGTGAGCGGGGAGATTACCCGTAACTATAAAGGTTTCCCACTGCAAATTGGACATCTTTCTTTTGATCCTGAAATATGTAAGAAACTAACATGAATCTTTGATCCCATGCTGATGTCTAGAGACATTCTGAGGTCTCCGGGATGGGATAATAGAGCTTTATCAAGACTGCTAGCTTTAAGAAATTGTTTAATCTCCATTCTTAGGGGCCGCTGCTCTGAGACAGCTGTGACAGAAAGGTCCCAAGTGTTATTGAAAACAGCTCATCAGTTCAGAACAAAGCTGATTATGTAAATTGTGCATTAAGATGCGGCTCCAATTTAATTTTACTCTGTAAATAAATATCCCATTAACATCCATCTGTTGCAAGTCAGGTAAGGTATTCTTTAAGAGGACATGGCCAGGACCCCAGTGACTGTTCTATAAATACTGACAGGGCTTGAGGATTAGGACATCCAGATTCTCTCTGTAGAACTTAATTTTGCTTCTTTAAGTGGCAAATCAGCTATAAAATCAATTGAAGGGAAGAAGAAGCTATGATTGGCTAAGAACAAGAGGACACCACTTCTATTTCTGGTCCTCTTGTCAGAGGACACACGAAAGCTTTCTCTGATTGTTGTCATGGAGATCAATAATAATGATAGCTAGCCAATTCCCTCCAAAAATAAAAACATTTTAGCTGACGAGAAGAGAACATTAAATTAGCACCAGCTCTTTTGGTCCCAGGCTATTGATCCAGCCAGAAACACGCTTGGGAGAGTTGTCTTTGCTGAACTGGAAGACACAAATTCCCTCTCAGAGCAGTGGCTGGTGGACAGTAGTGCTGGCTGGCTGCAGAACTGGAAGTAGGATGGTGGGGAAGGAGGAACACCTCCTCAGAATGGAAGAACTGTGCTCTGTCAGCCTCAGGAGGCTGAACTCTAGGAAAAGCACCTGACCTTTCCGTAGTTGGCTATTAACATGACTTGTCACTCTCTGCGCAGATTTGGGTGAAGATGAATTGCCAGTCAGCTGCCACAGTATAGGGTTCAAGTTTGTTGTGTGTGTGGATAGTGCTGTGCTGTGGTGATGCAGGAGGAGAGAGAGTGGAGTGGTCAGCAGAGGGACGGGGACAGATCCGGAGGCCTGCGGTGATCCGTGCGCTATTACACCAGAGGCACTGTTTTCTAAACCATCAGTGACCTCTTCAACTGGTCAAGGGAATCCCTGGAGGAATAAAAAGCACAAGCCCTTCAACCAAGGCTACTAGATACAATGCCACTCACATAAACAAGGTTTTTGTACATATTGCAAAAGGAGACCCCATGGCACAGGAAAAGTCTTTTAAAAGTAATTCTGGGGTTGGAGAGATGGCTCAGAGGTTATGAATATTTACTGCTTTCCCAGAGGACCAGGATTCAGCATCTACATGGCAGCTAACATCCATCCTTAACTCCAGTTCCAGGGGATCTGATGCCCTCTTCTGGCCTTTGTGGGCACCAGGCACATATGTAGTACACTTATATGTAGGTAAACCCACTTATACACATAAGATAAAAGTAAATTAAAAAAAATATTTTTAAGTACTTCCTTCTTCCAAGCTGATGAGGCCCCAAATCCAGGCTCAGGGATTCTGAAGAAGGCTTCTTCCTCTCCAAAACCCTTTTCTCTTCAATTTGTCATTCCCCCAAATTGGAGGCTTTTGTCCCAGTCTTCCCAATTTAGGGAGGGGCTTAGCTAGCTCTTCCCCTTTTTCTTCTTCGCCTCCCTGTCATGAAGTTAAATATGATGCCTGTGGATAAAGCAATTATCTCTGAGCAGAGGCAACTCATCAACCTTCTGGGAGGATCAGAGGAGAGTCTCTGCCTTTACCAGAACAACATTGCTCAATTGCTACAGTAGCCTTGAACTTACTATCTCTGACATATTTGTTTTGTGGGAAAGGTAAATCCCAATTTTAAACCACTGTGAAGATTTTTGGTTTTTGTTTTTGTTTTTGTCCTTTTGAGACAGGGTCTCCACGTAGCCCCAGCTGTCTTGGAACTCGCTATGTAAACCAGGCTGACCTTGAACTCACAGAGATCTGCCTGCCTCTTCCTCTGGAGTGCTGGGATCAAAGGCGTGCGCTACCATGCCTGGCTCATTGTTAAGGGTTTTGTTACTTCGAATCTTGTATATTGTGGCATTTCAGTCTCTCAGGGCCTTATGGAAACCTGAGCTTACATGGTCTTTACTTGTAATGCTCAAAGTGGTGCAAAACTCAATCCGAACTGCAACTGAGACCCTTAACAGATTCCCTGGCATCTCCTTGGGGACCCGCAAGGAGTTTCTGAATCTTTGGATTAAAACAACACAGCCTTGGTGCTATACAACTGCGTGCTCTGCCAAATTATAAAACTGCATCTACAAAGGATAAGTGCTATTGCATATTATTGTATGCTATTGATCTCAATATGTTGGATTTTAAAACAATAAACAAGAATGCAGATTGGTCCCTGGGAATGAAATGTGGGTTAATTTCTGCTTTTCCCCTTTCACTGTAACCCATGAACAGACTGATGTTTGAGGAGAGACCAAATCCGTGGGGGAGTTGATGGGAATGAAGATGTGAAATGACCGAATGCCAGATATCCTTGGGCAGATTGGACCCCAGCGTTCTACAGTAGTCCATGCTGTGAAATGGTCAGAGCATTGTAGAGGAGCTGACAGACCAGGGAGGGAAGCCTGCTGTTCTTGAGGCTTGTGGTGTTTGTGAGCATGCTGAGCTCTGAGAGTTTTTGAGGTGCTTTGGTGATGTGTACTCCAAAATGCAAGTCCAAAGACACCCAGTGCTACCTGAAAAATGGCAACATATCATTTGGTTGTCTCTCAAACTTCTCTATAAGTATGTAAAAAAAGTTTAAGATTTATTCTTAAAAATATTTTTTGGTCTTTTTGGGACAAGGTCACTCTGTAGACCAGGCTGGCCTTGAACTCACAGAGATCCACCTGCCTCTGCCTCCCGAATGCTGGGATTAAAGGCATGCACCACCACAGCCAGCTTAAAAATATTTTATTTTCCAATTCCACCTCCCCAAGAAAAAGATTATTTATTATTTTTATTTTACATGTATGAGTGTATTGCCAGCATGTATGTAAGTGCACCCATGTTGTGGAATGCCCATGGAAGTCAGAAGAAGACATCAGATCCCGAGTAACTGGAGTTAAGGTGTTGTTAGAAGCCTTGTGGGTGCTGGGAATTGAGCTCAGTTTCTCTGTAAGAGCAGCCAATGCTCTTAAACACTGAGCCATCTCTTCAGCCCCAAGGTTTTATTTTATTTTATTTTATATATGAGTGTTTTGCCTGCATGTGTATAAGTGTATCACATGAACATATTGCCTGTAGATGTCAGGAGAGGGCATAAGAACCCCTAGAACTGGAATTATAAACTGTTGTAAGTCACCATGTGGGTGCTAGGAACCAGGTCCTCTGCAAGAGCAGGCAGTACTCTTAACCCCTGAACCAAGTTTCTAGCAAATCCTCTATAACTCTTAAGCCCATGGGTCATTCAACAAAATAGAGTTCTCAGCTCAATCAAAAGTTGAAAATGAATTCTGTCTGAAAACATCGGAATGTATCAACATGCCCTATAGAACTGAGACCTCACAAAATGATGTCCAGAATAGGCACTTTTAAATATTTTTCTAAATTTTATTCAGACTATAAATCTTCAAAGATTAGATACATCTGTGGTAAAAAAAAAAACACACAAAAGAAAGCAAAGGCAAATTTTACTAAAATTCAGGATATAGTATCTTCTAGGGAGGAGCTTTAAATATACTAATAAATTATTTCACTCAAGTGACTGAACATTTAAATAAGTATTAAAGAGTATCTATTTGGCTGTTCCCTGATCATAGAGCAGGGGTGTTTCATGCTTGGTGGCAGCTCGGTGCCTAGAGGGAGGACTGTCAGGGCATTGCCACATGAATGGCGAACCTTGAGCATGGAAAAAAAGAGGCTCAGAGTCTATTTTTACTTGACAATATTTTTATCATGAATATCATTTATATACATACTGAGTTTACCAGAATAAAAAAAGGATATTCACTGATGGAAAGAAAAATTACTAATGGATAACATGAACAATAATGTTAATATTACCAATATGATGTTATCAATATTACCAATATGAGTAACTGACATTTATTTGATGCCAAATGTGTGAGTGGCCTTGATCAACATCTTTACCCATTCTGATCTGTTTATATTCTCTCTGTGTGTCTCTTTGTTTGTGTGTATGTGTGTGTGTGTGTGTGTGTGTGTGTGTGTATGTGGTTCAGGCATGTGTATACAGTAAGTGCATTTTCAATCTGCACAAAGATGAGGAGGAGGATTTCATAAAATAGTCAATGTATTAATCATTTTGAAAAAAAGTTTATTTCTCACTGTACCCAATTGAGAATGTGGGAGAACAGAAGCCTAAGCCTTGAGTGTGGTTTCTGTGGCTGGTCGAGGCAAGGCAGGGTAAGCAGAGCCCGAGATCTTCTGCATGGTGAACAAGAATCAGTGCCAAGCATTACTGAATCTGACTTAAATGTATTAGATTAGAAAGCACTCAATTTAGCTGGTTGTTTTCCTGATTCCAGTGACTGCTCCATCCATTTTTCTCTGTGCCTCCCCCTTCAGCCATCCTCCATCCTGCCAGGTCCCGAGATTAATAGTGAGTCTGTTATGTTGGCACAAGGCCAATCTTCAGAGCAGCTTTTATTTCTTGTGATTTAAAAGGTTGGATGAAGCCATGATTACAAAGGATGAGGAACAAGAATATATTTGCAAACATTTAGTCTATAATAATATATCAATGGTGCTTTTATAAGAACCGGGTCCGGGAAGCTCTTCCTCTAACCCCGTGCCATAGAGTCTTTTAACTTTGAACAATTTTTGATGTGTGCAAGATGCAGCTCTTCACCAGACACTTTCTAGCAAATGCGATTCTCAAATGACTAAATACAGTAGTGGAGAGAAGAAACTGGCCACTCCCTCCTGGTGTGACTGATTGGGCAGGAAATGCTTGTCATGGTAAATATTGATGGCCAACTTGACAGAATTTAGAATCACCAAGGACACCAAACCTCTGGGTATATCCATGAAGAGTTTCTAGGTTAAGTAAATTGAGGTGGGAATACATATGCTAACTGTGGCACTGTAGTTCCCTGGACTGAATGAGGAGAAAGGGGGCTGAGCACAGGCATTCATCTCTCTGCTTCTTCTCTATAGATGTGATGCAGCTAGCTGCCTCAAGCACCTGTTGCTATGCATTCCCATTTGATATGTTTGAACTGTGAGCCAAAATAAACCCTTCTCTAGGTTGCTTTATCAGGTATTTTGTGGGAGCAATGAGAAAAGTCAATGTTGATCAACATGGTTGATCTTGTGTGTTTTCCACAGAGAAAAAGAAGAAGAAAAGAAAAGAAAGTTGGAGCAACTTTCTTAGGATCCAATCCAGGAACAGAGGACACATATTTACACAACAACCTCTCCTCCTTCAAAGAACCACCAGTGAACATATTTCAACATATGATACAAATGAGGTCAATGAATAATAGAGCTCATTAGACCAATGGACTTTCAATAAGAGGGAGGTCACAATATCTCATAGTAGGATTGGTGTTGTCATGTTACTGAGTTGTAAACAGCCTGATTTTAAAAACTATAGCACACGAGGCTGGTGGCTGATGAGATGGCTCAGTGGTGACTGCTTTTGCTGCCAAGGTTGATAACTTGAGTTCTATCACTGGGACACATGTGGTAGAAGAAGAGAGATGAATCCAAAAAGTTGTGCTCTGTGCCCCACATGTACACCAAAGCAAATGCACACCCACAGCCTCAAACTCCCTCTAACACATAATAAATAAATGTAACTTTAAAACATACTTTAAAAGCTACAACACACAGGGCTGGAGAGATGACTTAGTGGCTCAGAGCACTGATAACTCTTGCAGAGGGCCCAGATTCAGTTCCCAGCACCCATATGACAGACATATAACAACTGTGCATAACTTCAGTTCCAAGGGACGTGACTCCCTCTTCTGAACTTCGCAGACATTGCATGACATGGTGCACTTACATACATGCAGGGAATACACTCATACACATAAAATACTAATTTAAAAAACAACACAAAAAGGCATCAAAAACAGGAAGAGAAAAAAGTTCAACTTAATTAAAACCTGCATTGCTTTGTCATTGGTGAGAAACACATATTAGGGCTGGGTGGATGTACCCACTACATTTTCTAGAAAAATGAATTTGAGCCATATCTCTTTTTCTTTTTTTGTTATTTTTTTCTCTTTTTCTATTTATCAGAGTGAAAAACCTAATGATGACATTCATTTGAGGTAGATCTGTAAGTTCTGAGTAAATCAACAATTTTCCAAGAATCAGTTGGGTATCAAAGCAAAGCTCCCTTGAATTCTGTTGGCTGCCCCCTCCCTACAAAATCTGATGCTCAGGGTCTGGCAGTCTTGCTCGTCCCTGTCTACAGTGGTGCAATAGCCTTTCCATGTGTTTCAGGTAGTCTGGGGCACACAGTGTGGCAGCTCCTTCCTCCAAGGGTGCTTGCCATAGACCCTTGGAGGAAACATCTCTGGTCTAAGTCTTCTCACTTCCTTAAATTGGCAAAATCGTCATATCTTTAGGGGGAACTTTTAGGTTACCAATCACCTGTGAACTCCCAGAATTCCTCCAAGATGGCTGCCCCCATGTGAGCTTCTTCAGAAGCAATTCCCATGCCAACTACCTGCACAACTGGTACGTGCTCTTGAACAGCTGGGAGATACAGGAAGCTCAACATGCACCAGCAGAACTCTTTGCTTTTCCCCATCTGGTTCAGAGCAATCCGTAACTTTGTGGTGTCTTCTGCTGCCCTTCCTCTCATACACCTCATATCCAATCTACACCAATTCTGTGCTGTCTATTGTAAGGCCTATCTCAAGGCTGACCACTTGCCTGGATCTTCGCAGACAGCTTCCTGTCTTGGGCATTGTTTTCTCTCTCCTGACTCTCCGTAATGGTCTCATAGTGGTTTCCTTTATTCTGCCTTCCCTGTAGTCCATTCCTAATAGAACAGCCAAGGTAATCCCTCTGAGAATCTGTTAGACTACCTTATTATGTCACTTAAAAACTCATAAATTCATCTCCCTCTCATTTCTTCCAGAATAAAAACCAAAATCCACAATCAGGCCCATATATATGTCTGTGACCTCATCTTCAATTGTTTTCCTCCTTCTACCCTGGTGACATGGGTATCCCTGCTGTTCAGTCATAATGCCAGGCACCCCTGTCCCAGGATAAGGCTGTGCTCAGCCTGCTACAGTTTTCCTTCAAGAGTTCCATGAAGAAGCCCCTCACTTCCTTCACTTTTTCACTCAAATATGATCTGTACTGGACAGCGTTAGTGTCAACTCGACACACCTGGGTGGAGGGAGCCTCAGCTGGGGAATTGGCTCCATTGAACTGGCCTGTGGCCATGTCTGTGGCATCTTCTCCATTGTTGAGTGATGTGGGAGGGCCTAACCCACTGTGGGTGGTGCCCCTGGGCAGATGGTTCTGTACTGTGTAAGAAAGTAGGCTAAAAGAAAAAAAAAAAAAAGAAAGAAAGAAAGCAGGCTGAGCCAGGCGTGGTGGTGGTGCACACCTTGAATCCCAGAACTCAAGAGTCAGAGGCAGGCGGATCTCTGTGAGTTCAAGGCCAGCCTGGTCTACATAGTGAGCTCCAGGCTGGGACTAAAGGGAGACCCTGCCTTGAAAAGACCAGAAAAAGAAAGAAAGAAAGAAAGAAAGAAAGAAAGAAAGAAAGAAAGAAAGAAAGAAAGAAAGAAAGAAAAGAAAAGCAAGTAGGCTGAACATGGGCCAGGGGAGTAAGCCAGTAAGCACCATTCCTCCATGGCCTGTACTTCAGCTCCTGCCTCCAGGTTGCTGCCCTGAGTTCCTACCTTGGGCTCCATAAGTGATTAACTGTGACCTGGGAGATATAAGACAAATAAACTCTTTCCTCCCCAAGTTGTTATTGGTCAAAATATTTTGTCACAGTAATTGAAAAGAAACTAGAACACGGTCATTGCAGTGATTTCTTCCTTCAATATCCAACTTAAAACTTCACCACCCACTGGTGTCTATAATCTTTTTTAAAATTTTATTTATTTTCGTATGTGTGTGAATGTACTGTCTGCATGTAGGTTTGTGTACCCGTGTTGTGCAATGCCTCGGAGGTCAGAAGAGTGTGTCGGATTCCCCTGGAACTGGAGTTAAAGATGGTTCTCAGCCGCCATGTGGGTGCTGGGGATCAAACCCAGGTCCTCTGCAAGAGCAGTCGGTGCTCTTAACCGCTAGGCCATCTCTCCAGCCCCTGGTGTCTGTAATCTTTTACTAAGTGCTATTTCCTCCCATACGTTCCATATTTTAACTATGGTGAACATTACTTATTATAATAATAACAATATAATATATGATACTATAATAACCCATAGGTTATTTTTCTTTTCCTAATGAGCATCCACAAGAATCAGGGTTTCTTTTCTGTTTTGCTCACTGATGCTTCCCTAGTGCCTACCGCATATGTCTGTCTAGCCTGTGGCCCTGGGTTGCATGTGTATGGCTATGAATAGGACCCAACACATTTGTATATGACCATGTCATATCACAAGGTCAAAAGTTGGAACAGCTGTGACTCAAGTAAAATATTAGAAAGGAAAGGAGGAAAGGAGAGGGAGGGGTGGTAGATTATTCTTGTTAAATATTAAAACAGAAGTTGTTAAACTGAAATCGACATAAAGCCACTCTGAGGGGAGAATAGAAAATGTTTGAAAACTGGTCCAAGAGGCTTTCCAGCACACTGATTGCTTCTGGCTGTGTTCATGCGTGGTCTGCAGAGCCTGCTTACATTGATTAATGGCTTCCTGTCTAATCGATCCTCCATCAGTTATTATCTGTATTCTCACCTGTCGGCCATATCGAATGGTAAATAGCTTACTCACTTCTGTCAGGCTTTTGAAGCTGGCAGTTTGTGTCACAAAACTCTGTGGGAGGGTGGGAGACAGTCACTTCAATTCAGGTGAGATAGCAGCCTCACTGAAGGCAAATGTCTGTACTGAAGGTGTGCCCTGGAAACCAAGGCTTCATTTGGGGTCCTGGGGCTAATCTGAGCCTGATGTAAAAACTTTTATTCCTTCATTCTACTGTTTATAGTATGGAGTTAGATACAAGAGCTACATTGATAAGAGCTGGCAGTATAGCTTGGTGGTAGTATATGCTTAGCATGTGTAAGGTCCTGAGTTCAATTCCCAGCACTGACTATAAAAACACAAAGGAAGATGCAGATTGGCCAAATGTGCTTTGTGTTTATTAGCAATATCCCTGCATGAACATTTCACTGTAGTCTGGTTGTTAACAGGGATTAGAATTCACCGCAAACAGGGTCTTCCTGAAGGGTGGATTAGAGGTGGTCTCAACTTATTGATCTCTTCCTGCTGCTTAGGTAATCTCTCTTGAAGGAGGCCTGGGTTGACCCCTGTTGTACTGTTTGTTAGCCTTATTACCTCAGGCTGAGTTATGAATAGATTTCAAGAGGCCGGGGCTACAAATGAGGATGAGCTACCTGGGTGACAGTGATTGTGATGGCTTTAAAATGCAGACACACGTTCTTTGACACACAGCTTTATCAGAAGACAGCCTTTATATTCCCCCATGGATCTGAGTATGAACTGGGACTGACAGTGTACCTAAAGAGAAAGGTGAAGTGACACTGTGTGACTTCTAAGGATAGGATGTCACTCCCCTGCATCTCTCCCTTCGTCCATGTGAAGACTCATCCTTGGATCCCTGAGCCACCATGAAAATTCTGAGACAGCCTCAGGTTGCCTAAATTCGTTCTGGAGCCTTCCCAACCCAGGCACCAGTCTGAGGGATGAAGCCTGGGGAAGTGAGTCTTCAGCCTTAGCTGTCGCTACTGCACCCTCACACAAGTGTTCCTGCCCACCTTGAGTCACCCCAGCTGAGGCCCCAGATATCATGAAGCAGGAACCAATGCCACCCTGGCCTTTCTGAATGTCTAACCTAAGAATACTTGTACAGAAATAGGGGGTTTTATGTTGCTAAGGTTAGACAGATTTGGCAGTTAACACCCTGCTATGCTCATGCAAAAACAACTGTTTGCAGACTGACTTTCTTAGTAACACACACCTCTGCTAACTATGTATGTCTCTGTGGTGGCAGCTATTTGGACCGTTTTTAGAGTGAAGAGAATCACTAACATGAAATTATTGCAGGGTGACTTCTCATTAAAATTTCATTAGTGCCTTTCCTGAGTGTGTTAAATGTGATATTAAAAACCACATCATTTTACTGTACTTCTACCAATGGTGTCCACTACTTTAATAGCTTGGGATATTTTAATATCTTTTAATGCAAGAAAAATGTTCAAAACAATGAAACAAGCTGCCAGAGTATTAGGCATGCCCATCCCATTCCCACGCTTCACTAACTCCACAGAAATCAATCAAAGTAGAAGAGACTTAGAGGAAATTCTGGTAAAAAAAAAAAAATCAGGCAATCAATGTATTTTGCATGAGCAGTCCTTGGGTCCCGTTGTTGTCATTTGACTGGTAAAGGCTGCCCAGGCCTGGGAATGCTTGATGGAGGTTTTCTTTCTTGCAGATTCTTTAGTAGAGTGGTGGCTGGTGGTGGTGGCAGGTGGCATGCTGTTCTCTAGATCTTGAAACCAGTTTGGATGCCAGCGAGCCTGGATAGTAGCAGAGTCAGGCTGCGCTCCTGAATTCTGCATGGAGAAACTTCAAGCCCTCCTTCTCCCGTGGATTCTTGTGGCCTCTTCTGCCCCACAGAGCTATATCCCTGAAGACATCAGATATGGAATCACATAGAACAAAAGGGATGAACGTGCTATGCTTTCCCCAGACCCCCTCTGTTCCAGGTCCCCTCCTGCCACTGCACCTTAATAACTCCATTGTGGGCAAAGAAACATGGATGTCTTTATGTCCCCCACGAGAATCATTTAAATTTGTAAAGACTCCATCCCTGCCCACAGGAGTCCAAAGGCTTTCTGGACCAAATGATGTTTCTCAGCGTAGACGTGACTGTTTTAACATAATGAAAACTGCAAGACATCGAGGCCATACAATAGCCCCATCATTCATGCTTTCAAGTCATGCAAACATATTAGTAAAGGAAGAGAGGAACCTGGGAGCGTGAGGCAGGCTGCTCCATTATTTCTGTTATTACAGAATCAGCAATGTTTACTTTCTTATTATAGTTTTCCAATTAGTGGGAGAGCAATGGCAGTCGGCTACCGTGGGGTCTCCAGGGAGATGCCAGAAATTTTGCATGCAATTTAAAGAGATGGAAGGAGTTATCAGGGCTGCGACCTGTGCTAATCTTCCCCCTTCATCAAAGGGATTAGGTAGAGAGCTGTGGATTTGCTGTTTTAATCAGAGGAGCCGCAGGGACTTTCATCACAGCCTCTAAATTATGCCCGATTCTCCTTCCATCCCCTCACAGAGCAGGTCACTAGATCCTTCTCACAGGACACCAGGATTAGCAGACTTTCTGCTATTGCTGTGTGGTCAGCTGTGTTTCACTTTGTGCTCACAGAACCTTTCCTCTGCTGCTGGGTTCCCCTGTCCCCTGGGCTACAGCCACCCTGCTCCCAACCTTGCTTGCACTGTTCCTTCAGTGGTGAGTTATCACCTCCATCTTCAGCGGACAGATGTGTCGTATCTAGAGCACAGAAGTCTGTAAATTGCATCTTTCCTTGCTTCTTAAAAAGTGTGCTGTACTAAATCGTGTTCAGAAGGATTATCCATTTTTAAAAATGTTGATAATGCAAACATAATATAAACTACTAGAGTACGTTTCATCCATTAGTGTTTACATTAGCATGTCATCTACACTCGCACACACACACACACACACGAATATTTACTTTTTTCACTTTATACTGCATCATGTCATTAATTTTTCTTTTTTTAAAAAAATATTTTATTGCTTTTATTTTGTGCATATGGTTGTATTGCCTACATGCTTGTCAGTGCACCAATGTTGTGCAATGCCCAAGGAGGTTAGAAGAGGGCATCAGATACCCTGCAACTGAAGTTACAGACAGTTGTTAGCTGCCATGTGGGTGCTGGGAATCAAACCTCTGCAAGAGCATCCAGTGCTCTTAACCACTGAGCCGTCTCTCCAGCTCTGTGCCATTAATTTTTTCAACATCATAGTTCAGAATAGTTGTTATTTTGAACTTTGTTATTGTTTAAAAAGCATTATTTTTAGTTGCTTCAGTGGCTTCCAATATATCTCCTATATAACTGTTACATGGCATATGTCTTTGTATTTATTTGTTACTGTTTCCTTAAGATAATATTGCTACAACTTCCTCTGCCCTGGTGAGGAACTATGCCTTATGAGTCCTCATTAGTTTTAGGTGAATCTGCAGCCCCCAAAGAGTGGGAACCATACTTGTTTGCCCCCCTTCATCCCACATATTCCGAACTAAGTCTCTTATTATTTCCAGATGATTAATGCTAAGACTATGTACAGTAATATGAACTCATTCTAGTGTTCTACAAAGTATAGGGCAGATTTGTTCTTTACTTAGAACTTGATTTTTTTTCAGTTTCCATGTCCACATTTTAATTTGTAAATTACAGCCATTTGCAATTTGTCCCCATAATAAGGTCATGGTCATGTTTCCCTGCTGTTTTTATATAAAAAGGAGAGAGGGACTGGGATGAAATAGGAGCAGAATTCTACATAGCTTACTTACTGTTTGTTTACAGTATGGTCGTGTTTTATCTCCTTCCAGGAAGGGTGATCAATAGCCTCGTTTCCTCTCTACAGTTTTTCTTTTTTTTTGGGGGGGGGTTGTTTTGTTTTTATTTTTTTTTTTAGATTTATTTATTAGATTTTAAGGGATTCACAATGTAAGAGCACAGTTGTTTTCAGATTACATTGACGTTGCTCAGTTAGCCATACAAATAGGTAATTGGTGCTAGCATCCACAGATGAGTGATATCATTCATCGTTTGTTTTTCAGGGACTGTGTGACTTCACTCAGCATGATGTCTTCTAGCTCCAGCCATTTACCTGCAAAACTCATGATGTCATCTTTCTTTACCATTGCATAGAACTCCATTGTGTAGATGTACCACATTTTCTCTATCCACTCATCAGTTGATGGGCACTTGGGTTGGTTCCAGCTCCTTGCTATTGTCAAGAGAGCTGCAATAAACATGGCTGTGCATGTATCTCTGCGGTGAGAAGAGTCTTGTGGGTACATGCCCAGGAGTGTATGGCTGGGTCAGGTGGCAAGTTCATTCCAAGTCTTCCAAGGGTTCTCCACACTGCTTTCCATAGTGGCTATACCAGTTTACATTCCCACCAGCAGTGGATGAGTGTTCCTCTTTCCCCACAACCTCTCCAGCACTTGGAGTCATTTGTTTTCTTGATCCTAGCCAGTCTTATTGGAATAAGATGATATCTTAGAGTGGTTTTGATTTGCTTAATGATTAATGATGTTGAACACTTCTTAAGATGTCTCTCAGACATCTCTAATTCCTCACTGGTGAAGTCTCTGTTCAGCTCTTTGCTCCATCTATTGAGTGGGTCATTTGTTTTCTTTCTTCTTTGTTTTTTGAGTAGTTTATATATTCTGGAAATCAATGCTTTGTCAGATGTATCTGTGGTGAAGGTTTCCTCCCTTCACCACAGATTTCTCTTCACTTCCTTGATTGTTTCTTTTGATGTACAGAAACTTTTGAGTTTAATGAAGTCCCATTTGTCAATTGTTGACCTTAATTCTTGCATGGCTGCTGTCTTATTTAGGAAGTCTTTTCCTACACCTATGTCTTGTAGTCTGCTGCCAACTTTTTCTTCTATCGCCTTCAGAGTTTTGGGTTTCACTTTGAGGTCTTTAATCCATCTGGAGTTGACTTTTGTACAGGGTGAGAGGTAGGGGTTTAATTTCATTCTTCTACAAGTGGTGATCCAGTTTTGCCAACACCACTTGCTGAAGATGCTGTCTTTTCTCCATTGTGTCTTCTTGGACCCCTTGTCAAATATGAGATGGCTGAAATTGTATGTGCTCAAGTTTGGATCTTCAGTTTTGTTCCATTGGTCAACAGGTCTGTTTTTGTGCCAGTACCAGGCTGTTTTTATGACTATAGCCCTGTAGTATAGTTTGAAGTCTGGTATAGAGATCCCCCCTGTGTTGCTCTTTTCACTCAGGGTTGTTTTGGCTATTCGGGCTCTTTTGTTTTTCCAATTGAAATTAATGACTTTTTTTCCCCAAGCCTGTGAAGAAACTCTTGGAGATTTTAATTGGGATTGCATTAAATCTATACAAGAATTTGGGTAGAATAAACATTTTTACTATATTAATTTTCCCAGTGCATGAGCATGGGAGGTTTTTCCATCTTCTGATGTCCTCTTCAATTTCTTTCTTTAAGGCTTTAAAATTTTTGTTGTAGAGATCTGTGGTGTCTTTGGTTAGGTTTGTTCCTAGGTATTTTATTGTTTTTGAGGCTATTGTGAGTGGGAAGGTCTCCTTGAATTCCTTCTTCAGTTGCTTGTTGTTGGTGTAAAGAAAGGCTACTGATTTTTCTAGGTTAATTTTGTATCCTGCCACTTTACTGAAACTCTTAATCATTTCTAGGAGTTTTCTGGTGGAGTTTTTAGCATCCCGTAAGTAAACAATCATATCATCAGCAAAAAAGGATAGCTTGACTTCCTCTTTTCCAATTAGTACTCCTTTAATTTCTTTTTCTTGCCTTATTGCCCTAGCAAGTGTTTCAAGCACTATATTGAAGAGGAGAGGTGACAGGGGGCAGCCTTGCCAAGTTCCTACCTTTAATGGGAATGCTTCTGCCGTTTCCCCATTTAGGATGATATTGGCTGTGGGTTTCCTGTATATGGTTTTGATTACATTGAAGAATGATCCCTCCAATCCAATTCCCTCTAGGACTTTAAGCATGAAGGGATGCTGGATTTTATCAAAGGCTTTTTCTGCATCAATTGAGATGATGGTGTGGTTTTTGTCTTTCAGTCCATATGTATATATGTTTGATGATATTTATTGATTTTCACATGTTGAACCATCCCTGCATCTCTGGTATGAATCCAACTTGGTCATGATGGATGATCTTCTTGATGTGGACTGTATGCAATTTGCCAGTATCCTGTTTAGAATTTTGGGATCTGTGTTCAGAACTTGATATTTTTGACATGATTTTTTGTATCAATTTTCAGTCTTTAAAGATACTTATATTAATCTGCCTGGGTTGTTGTAGCAAAATACTTTAGACTGGGTGGCTCATAAGCTATAGAAATTAATGTCTCATAGTGCTGGAAGTTGGGAAGTCTAAGATCAAGGTGCTGGTGGATTTACATCCACCAGGGGTCCAGTTTTCTGAGAACTGCCATCTTCATGTAGTAGAGGAAGAACAAAGAAGAGCTCTTGGTCTCTCTTTAAAGATACTAGTCTTCAACCTTAAGACTGGGGTGTAGGGAAATCCAGCTCGAATTGCGAATTGCGGGCTGGCTTTCCAATTAGCATGCCTTAGGGCATGGAGAGGGTCTGGCCCCGCCCCAAGGAGGAACAAGCAGCATGGCCTAGGTGCATGATGCTGGGTGGGGCAATGGTGAGCAGTGGCCCAGAATTGGGGGTCTTATGATTGGCTCTGGGAACCGACATCATTTATTTTATAAAGCAGGCTGTAGCAAGGAATAAATTTGAATTTCATAGTAATATCATCATGAAATTCCAGGCTGTTATTTTTATTAATTATTGCATGCATACAGGCTAAGGTAGGCCTGTATTTCGTTTGGGTGGCCAGTGGGTTGGAAAGAGATTCCTTTGCGGATCACCAACCTGGGTAGCTGGTGTTGTGAGTGGGTATTGGCTGAAGGGAGGTGATCAGCCATCAGCCTGAAATTCCTGTCCAGGCTCTGGGCAGGTGAGAAGCTATGGCCAAGAGTGGAACATGTGTCTTAAGGGTAAGGGCCTGAGTTGGAAGTACCATCCAGGCTGGGCTATGGGAAGTAACCAGCTGGCCTCTGTGCTGAGGGGTCAGCTCCCCACAGGGTCCACAAAGTGGGCACTGTGTCCCCATTCCCCTTAGCTGGGCCGCGTGGTCCCTGTTCTGCATAAAAAGAAAGCTTCGTACACTGGGGGGCACAGTCTGGTTGAACTTTCTCCTTGTCTGCCTCTCTAAGTTTACTGTATCCTATCTCTGGTACACCCCTACCTCTCTGAGTGCTGCCTGGTGACACTCTCTCTCTCTCTGTCATGTGGAGCAGGGGAATAGGACAGCTTGCTGCTACACTTTTGAAAAGCTCTAATCCAGGCCCAAGAAGACTCTGCCTTGCCTCACATTCTGGATCTCCCCAGTCCTCCGGGTCTGGCTCTCACATGGCTAGGAATTGATACCTGGCTCTCATGTGGACAGGCATGGTGCCAGTTTATGTGGATAGACATTCACTAGTTTCTTAGAAGTAGGTGTCATATTCCTGGTGAGCCCTAGAAGAGGCTGTTGTCAACACTGGTAGCAGGTCCGGGATTAGACAGACAGGAGGCTCAGTGAAGCAAACAGCCAGGACAGCTGAATGATAACAGAGCAAGCCTTGGCCTGGTATCACAGCAACCAGTCCCCAAATCTGCTGACAGGGACTGGTGAACACTATCAGAATGACCAATAGATGAGTCAGGTGCAGTTACATTTTCAGTGTACAGAACAAGTTACTCTTTTATCTTTTCTAAACTTAACTTTAGAATTCAGCTTTAGCTGGGCATGGTGGTGCACGCCTTTAATCTCAGTACTCAGGAGGCAGAGGCAGGTGGATCTGGGTGAGTTCAAGGCCAGCCTGGTCTACAGAGCGAGCTCCAGGACAGCTGGTACTAAAAGGGAGACCCTGTCTCAAAAATACCAAAAAAAGAAAAAAAGAAAAGAATTCAGCTTTATCAAAAGTAGCAAATGTTTATGAAATTCCTGCCCCATGATGTGCTGTGTGCAGGGTTAAAGGAGTCGCATTTCCTGCCTTCCTATGCACAACTGGAGAGAGACATTGCAAAGACTCGGACGTAACAGAGACCTGAGATGGAGCTAGATTGCAGGGACAGAAATGGATGGATCTGGGGGAGAGGTGGACATCTCACTGCCAACCCAACGCCCAGTGGGAAGCTTCCTGCCACTCAGATCATCCTAATACTGTCCAGGTATTGGGTGAGGTGTTGCATTACTTTGGCAGCCAAGCAGATTAATAAAGAAAGGGAGGACTTCAACTTTTTCTCAAAAACATCACTATTGGTAATAGGCGCAATCCATTTTCATATATTTATTATTTTTTAAACTCTTCCCCTCCCTATAGGAGAATAAGATGACTGACAGTGGAGACTCTGCCTGCCTTGGTCAAGGCAGCTTCTCCCACCCTTTGGGAACAAGATCTGACAGGGGTCTGACAGTCACATGAAATATGCAGACCCACCTAGTCAGACCACTCATTTCAATTCAGCAAATTGGTCATTGATTTTCTGCTGCAGGCCTGTCCTGTGTGGGGCCCAGGACACAGCAGGTTATAGATAAAGATCTGTGATGACAGTCCCTAAACAAGTCAACACAGAGGCTTCCTGGATGGTGGGCACACAGAGGTCCTGGGAAGCCCCAGGTGGCTCTTATGCCCCATGCATCTTTCATTTGGTGGTTATTGAGTTCTACACAAAATAAACTCATACCAACCTTGTTGTTCATATGGTTATTTTCATTATATTTGATTAGGGTTTTTTTTTGTCATTCATTCTTTTTTTTTTCTTTTAAATTTTATTCATTTCTGTATGTGTATCAATGTACTGTCTGCATGCAGGTCTGTGCACCCGTGTCGTGCAATGCCGTGGAGGTCAGAAGAGGGTCTCTGATTCCCCTGGAGCTGGAGTTCTCCTGGAATTGGAGTTTCAAACGGCTCTTGGCCGTCATGTGGGCACTGGGGATCGAACCCAGGTCCTCTGCAAGAGCGGTCGGCGCTCTTAACCACTAGGCCATCTCTCCAGCCTCTTGATTAGTTTTTTTAAACCACTGATTACTTCCAGAGATTGACTAATTTCTAAATAAATGTCCTCATTTTATATTGTACCTGCAAAGTTTTTATATATATTCAACACTAAGAATATTAAAATAATTTTAAAAGCTGTTGAAAGGTCTAGGGAGATATCTCACTCTGTAAAGTGCTTGTTGTGAAAGAATGAGAACCCAAGTTCAATCTTCAGAACCCATGTAAAAAGTCAGGTATGGTGGTACATGCTTGTGATGCCATACTATGGAGGCAGAGCCAGGCAGATCCCTGACCTTCCTGGCCAGCCAGCCTAGCCTAAGTGATACACTCCAGGTACTAATGAGACATCCTAAGTCACACACACACACACACACTCTCTCTCACCACACATGAACATGCCTATACACACACAGTTGTTGGCAATAGAAGTAGTAATTACATAGGGAATTTTCACTTAGTTCATTGAATTTTCTATCAACAGTGGAAGTGATTACACAAAACGAACTTGTAAATGTATTCTTATGATTAATTTTCCCATTCTGGTTGTATTTAGATGTAAACTCCAATTTAAATTTTACCAATGTTTTCAGAATTCATTGTAGTAGCAGTTTGTATCAAAGATACAATGTTTGTATCAAAGATACAATGTTTATATCAAAGATACAATGAAAGTAAATTTTCTGGTCTTTTGTTGTAAATAAGATGGAAGGAAACTGGCTAAATCAGGTAACAGACAGAGTGCAACTGACAGTAAAATGATTGATATCTTAAATAAGGTTTGTCATAAGGAGCAGAATAGAATTCACTTTCACACTAATCACAATTTGCAGTTTGCACTCTATACATTACAATTACATTTAGTCATTTAAAAAATAATAGCTTAGTCCATTCTGTGCTACCATAACAAATATTTTAGAGAGGAAAAAGGTTTATGACTGAAAAGATGGCTCAGGGGTAAAGGTGCTTATTGAGCAAGCTGAGGACCTAAACTGGAGCCTCAGATTCCACATAAAAAAGCCACATACCGTGACATGTGCCTGTAATCCTAGCTTAGAGGAGACAGAGACAAGAGGGTCCTGGAGACTTGCTGGCCAGCCAGTCTACCTGAATTGGCAAACTTCAGGTTCAATGAGAGACTCTGTAAAAATAGAAGGTGGAGAGAGATTAAGGAAGATATATGATGTCAACCTCTGGCCTCCACCTGCACAAGCACACGCATGTACACACACACACACACACACACACATACACACACACACACACAAAGGCAAATAAAGTCAAGAGGTTTATTTAGCTTGTGTTTCTGGTAATTGCAGGATCCAGCAGCACCATGCTGGCATCTTGGTGAGGGTCTCTGGCTGTGTCACAGATGACAGAAAAATGCAGAGAACCAGCCACCTATAGAAGTCAAGCAAGCGAGGCGACCTTGAGTTATAACAACCTGGTCTTGAGAGGACCAACTCATTTCAATAGCCCAGCATTAATCCCTTCAGAGGATGGTGACTCTGTGACCTAACGCTGTCTAAAAGGCCCCACATTTCAAGCATTCTGTCCCACCCAACAATGTCACACGGTGGGGCAAACTTCCACATGTGAGCCTTCGAGGGACACACTCAAACCACATTCAAACCACAGCACCAAATAAATCTCCAATGAAGTTGTGATATCCTCAGACAAAACAAAAACAAACCAAAATATAGCTGAAGAACAAACACAAACCAAGGTATTACAGAATGACAGGATATGGGGGAATCATGGGAGAGAAACCCAAAACGAGCCTTAATCTCAGAAGGGCTAAGAAAGTTGTCTTCGAGGTGTAAAGCAGAGTGGGAGGGACCTGAGTAGATGTAGGTGGATGGGAAAAGGAAGAGAATTGCAAGTCAAAGAGACAGCATGGAGACCCGGAAGAGAGAACAGACAGGGCAGGTCCTGGGGTTGTGAGGTGGTCAGAATTGGAGGAGAAGAGGAGGAGAGGTGAAAGTAGGAAATAAGGTTGGAGACAGGACTGAAGTGGGCCAAGGCAGCAAAGCCACAGACACGGAGGGCAGAATGGCTGGGGGTGTGCATGGGGCAGGATCTGGATGGGGTCAGGTGACTGCAGAGGCTTGTGACTTGAAGGTGATCAGTGTTGAGTGTGGACCCTGCAGATCCTTGTGCGTCCCTTTAGATTAGAGGTCCTATGGCGACCATCTCTCCTATGAGGTTCTTGGCCTCATGCCCAGCACTGAGTGAGCAGCATGGATCTATGCCATCTGGAAAAGCATTGACAAGAGAGTCACACTGACTCCACCAGCACTCCGCTAGCAGGGACGTTCAGGGCGGCAGTGTGCAGGAGATGGTGCTTTGAGCAGCATTCTGGAAGCTGAGTCGGCATTACAGTATCGCCTTCTGAGAGAACACTGCATTTATTTCTCATGGTTTTTATTGATGTGTGCTTTTAATTTCAATTAAAATAATGGCATTGAAATGTCTGAGGCCTTCCCTGGGGTAGCCCTAAGCCACGACTTTAGCTCCATTAAGAGTGTATTGAGACAGCAGCACTGTCTTCCTGCCTGTCCTGCTTGACCTTTCTCCAGAAATATTTTGTGCTCTTGAAGGATGGCAGTTTCAGCTTAGATCCATTAGCATTTCTTGAGCATGTGATGTCAAAGTACTAAGTAGTAAGGGGATGCAACAGCAGGCAGGATGGTGTGCCTCCAGCTCTGTGTGGGAGGGGGGGTATATAGCATTCCCTGGAGGATCAGAAGAGCAAGGAACAGAAACACGAGGCTTTCACGGAGGAGTGGCCCCTCAATGGAGTCTTGAGGCCTAGTGTTGCCTCTATTGAAAGGAAGAGAAGATGAAGTAGAAAGAGACTAAGTAAAGATCAGGAGGCTTAGACCCCATTACTTTGATACTGTTGTGGTGCTGAGACCACTGGGAGAAAAGAGCACACAGACTCCAAGGTTCCAATTAACCAAATTAGTTTTAATTTGGGTTGGCCAGTGACTGCACCCCAAGTCAGGATTTGGACTCAGGGGCAGGTTACACTTAAAAAAGGCAAATACCATATCCTGGTGGATTTTTTTTTTTTTTGAGAAGTTTCAGTCAGAAAATAAAACAACTGAAACCTCAGTTCCTGTCTGCTTCAGAAATTACAAAAGCTGAGATAAGCAATGGATAGACTGCAGGCAATTGTAAAACATTTACATAAGATAAGATAGATGTAACAGGTGATCGAAGACTTCTGTGGATGGGGTTACAAAGGTCAAGACAGCCAGTTGGCTCTTCCTAGACTTGATTTCCTGGGCCAGGGTTCAACCATTAAGATGGAGTCACTAAACCAAAATGGAGTTACCTAGGCTGTGTATACCATCACATTCCCTACTGGCTCTAGGACATGTGGATCAAATCACTGACTCGTCCTATCTCAATTGTTCATATTCAGTCAGTTCGACCAGGATTTTAACTGAGTTGACCTGTTTACTAATAATACTAATTCCTCCTTCTGAAGAGTAACCCTAATTGCCATCAGGGAATCAGGTAATGACCACTCTTGGCTACTTCCATGCTGAACAGGGATTTTGGATGTAGCAACTGGGTCACCCCTTCAGTGGGTCTGTCTAAAAGGCCTCAAAAGTATAGCTATAGAGAGAAACGTAGTCACTGGCTGGTGCTCATGAAGGAGAAGTAAAGTTAGGCATATGTTCTAGGCAGGGAACCAGGAGAAGTTAAGAACAGGGAGAATTTTAAATATATAACTTAAAGTCCACTAGAATTTCTTGATGAGGTCTTCCAAAGGCATCCAATAATTGGGTTTCTCCTTATTTATCACTTGTCCATGATGGCTGGACTTGGGATCTGATTGTCAGGCATTTTTATAGTTGTTGGAGTGGCTAGACTCACAGTGTGAGTTCCTTCTTAAATGGCTTCTAGACACGGAGATAAGAAATTTAGCCATCATTTAATTTTGACAACAGTAGTGGACTTGTCCTTTTTGGCTACAGGTGGCCCTGCATTGTTGAACTAGGCCAAGAGCTGAAGTTCTACACCTGAGTAGTATTTTATCATGGAGAAAGTCTTAGTGAGAATTTTCTAAACAATATCTCATATGAACTTCCCAATGTCTGGGAAGCATATAATTTCTTGGGCTTTAAAAGAAATATATTGATCACTTTAATCTTTGATTATGCTTCCCTATTGGGTGTTTAAGACTATATATTTAATCCATATTAACCAAGTTTTATTTTTCTCAAGGCCAGTAGAGGGTCTGATCCTCAGGGGTCTTTGGGTTTTGGGGGGAGCCCCTGGCTCCTTTGGCTTTCCTTTTACCAGTTCTATCTATGTGAGAATTAACTCAGGAGGTCTGGCTTGACTAGGCTTCACCTCAAAGCATGAGGACACTTTTCCTCTGTGTTGACCATCCTCTTATAGACTGGACACTGGTTTGAGTCACTCTGGTGCCCCCATGACTTATCTGAACAAGAGGACAGGTGACTCATCACAGTTATAGGACATTTCACGAGCTGCCCCTTAGTCTCCTGGGACTTAGTTGACCTTAACTTGGAGGGCAAGGAATAAAACTATCCCTTAAGTTCCTTTGACCAGATTAGTATGGACTTTTAGGTATGGTTATTAGCCATCCAAGAAGATCAGTTTGCACCAGTCTGTTACCTTTAATTAGATAAAGCTTGAACAAAATCCTAATATTCTTGAATAAACATTGACTAGAACCCACAATTTAACATTGTAGGTTAAGCTGGCATAGCTAAGGAAGGAGTTCTAAAACAATTTTAGGTCTATCTCAAGTGAAGCAGTCTCCTTTCTTTGCCAGACCCCCATATCATGATTTACAGTTTTTCAGAGGGAGGAACCATATCACATACTTACACGGATAGGAAGTAAGCTGAATAGGACTTAGAACAAGCTCACTGAAACTGTCTCATTCTGGACTGTGTATCTTTGGTTACAGGAGATAAAACTTAGCTTTTCTTGAGCCAGTTTATCTTGTTATTGGCAAAAGAAATATCAAAAGTAACAGTTGCATAATACAGAGAAGCATAAAAGGCATCTTTCTGTAGCCATTAGTGAGTCAATACTTGTCAGTGTCCATTTAATCCAAATCTGTAACTGGGTGTGTAGTATAAGCCAGAGGAGTGGACTGAAAATGAGCAACTCTCTATTTCTTTTTTTTTAGTTATTTTTAAATTTTTATTTATTTTTTATGTGTATGAATGTACTGTCTGCATGTAGGTTTGTGCACCCGTGTCATGCAATGCTGTGGAGGTCAGAAGAGGGTCTGATTCCCCTGGAACTGGAGCTAAAGATGGTTCTCAGCCGCCATGTGAGTGCTGGGAATCGAACCTGGGTCCTCTGCAAGAGCAGTTGGTGCTCTTAACCACTAGGCTATCTCTCCAGCCCCACAACTCTGTATTTCTAGAACACTGTTTAGACCTTGAATAAGCTTGCTTAAGAATTTTTATTTTTATTATTCTGGAAATATCCAGTCATTTTAATATATATTTATTAAAAGCTCTTTATTTTATTAACCTTTAGCCTTTATTTTTCCTTAATACCATGAGACATACATTTATAAACAAATTTACCATTAGTTGTGAAAATTTACTGAGTAATTAATATTCCTATGTATATAAACAGTTATCTCAAATATATTATTATAATAAATAAACTTTGGGGGCCAGAGAGATGGCCTAGAGGTTAAGAGCACCGACCGCTCTTACAGAGGACCTGGGTTCAATCCCTAGCACCCATATGGCGGCGGAGAACCATCTGAAACTCCAATTCCAGGAGAACTCCACTTCCAGGGGAATCTGACACCCTCTTCTGACCTCCACGGCATTGCACAACATGGGTGCACAAACTTGCATGCAGACAGTACATTCATACAAACTTGCATGCAGACAGTACATTCATACACATACAGAAATAAATAAAATTAATAAAAAAATTTATAATATATAAACTTTGAGATGTCCTTATAAGCTTTGGAGCAGGTTTTAAATGACTACTTCTCCCTTAAATATTGATAACCATTTTACATAGGTTTGGCAAACATATGGACCTTGACAAACCTGTTTGTTAACTTTAAAGAGGCCCTAGTGGTAAAATGTTTATATATATATGTATATATATATACATATATATGTATATATATACACATATATATATATGTATATATACATGTATATATGTACACATATATATACATATATATGTATATATATCATATATATGTATATATAATATATATATGTATGCGTATATATATGTGTATATATATATAAATTCTCATACATATATAAAATGCTTATCTATATATATATAAACATTTTATATATGTATGAGAATTTTATCTAAGTAGTGGCTGCACTGAACAGAGACATATACACTGCAGTTAAACATAAGGGCTTTCACTTGAAGAAAGCATTTTTAGAAATATCATTTACATTATAATATGGTAAATATTCCTAACTGGGTTTCAAACTCAACAAATGATGGGAAACAGAATTATACATTTTATTTGCACTCAAAACTAATCCTAAACAAAAATTACAGTATGGTCAAAACAAGCTAATGATTAAAAGTTTTAATTACAGACAATTTCATTAAAGGAGAGGGTAAAGAATGGGATAACAAGAAGTATTTAGTCTTAATAAGGCAATATAAAAAAATCAGTCCATTATCAAAGACATTTAAAGATTGACAATATCAAAAGCATAAAGTGGAGCACAAGAAATAGCTTTCATGAGTATGATTCAGCATAGTTGTCTGCCGCCAAGTCTCCCAGGGTTGCATGCAGGAGCTTAGAAAGTATGAGATGAAAGTACAAGCACACAGCTCACAGGATCAGAGGGGTCAACCTGCCAAGCCAGTGTGACAGGCAGTGTGACAGCAGCAGCTCTAGCCCAGGGTGGCCTTTTGTTTCCTGGAAGAAAGGAGGAGGTGAGACTGTGGAGGAAACAAACACAAAATCATAACATTGCCCAGCACCAAAGACAACACACTACAGAAACAAGAAAGCCCAAAGGTAGTCATTATGAACAAGCAGTAGCTATCCCAGGCTGCCCCCCTCACCCGGGAGGCAAGAAACCCATAATCAGCTTCCAAAATGCACCCCAGATTAAGCCATGTGGCATGGAGATCAACACAAGTGTCAGAGCACAGACAAGTGCAGAGATCCCCAAATGGTTCTTCAGCCAGAGAAATGGAAGCACAGTTGCCGTGAAGCCACCCCCCAGGATCCCAGGGACCTCCCTCAAGCTCCAGAGACTTCCACCCAAGCCAGAACAAGATTCCTGGCTTTAATTGCTGGTGATAATTTTAGGAATAGCTAGTGAAAGGCAATTTATTTATTTATTTATTTTTTTAATTTTTATTTATTTCTGTATGTGTATGAGTGCACTGTCTGCATGTAGGTCTGTGCACCCGTGTCGTGCAATGCCGCGGAGGTCAGAAGAGGGTCTTGGATTCCCCTGGAACTGGAGTTCTCCTGGAATTGGAGTTACAGACGGTTCTCAGCCGCCATGTGGGTGCTGGGGATCGAACCCGGGTCCTCTGCAAGAGCAGTCGATGCTCTTAACCGCTAGGCTATCTCTCAAAGGCAATTTAAAGCAGACTTAAGTGTGAAGGTTAAAAGCAAAAGAGTTGCCAGGGAGGAAAGTGCTAGAGATCCAAGCCAGCAGGGATTCCCAGGAAGAAAGGGGTTTGCCACCCCAAAGAGGCCACATCCGCCCACATGCAGAGTCCCGCTGCCAGAAACAGGATTTAGGACAAGGCCAGAAAAGATGAGGCAAGAAGACCAGTCCCAGATGAGTTAACAGATTAAATCAAACCTACAACCAGCTGTAGTTTGTTTTTCTCAAACCATTTTTCAGGCCTTCAAAGGTCTTAAAGCAACACAAACCAGACTGAACATTGAAACCAAAATATTTCCAAAGCAAACAAACAAAAGAGATACCTTATTACAACCATCTTGAAGGGGACCAAAACCAGAAGGCATCCAACAATAAGACCCTTAACAACCAACTCAGATACTCTTTTGTATGTACAATCAGCACTTAAAAATTTTGTGAAACATTTAATAGATTCAGAGACATTGTTTAATAAATGTAAAGATGTCTAGGGTACCCAAATTTATAAGATATTTGAATGCATTATCAAGATATCTGTATTTAAAGCCCACACATGTATTTTAATCGAGAATGCCAAGAGCAAAAATAAAGCTAATAATTTCATTCACAAAAAAGAATGAAAAGAAAAACTGAAGTGGCCGGTTTGTTTTAACTGAAACAACATAAGACAATTATGGACATACATGAATGAATTACATGAAATCTCAACACATGAGAAAACTTATAGACACACATGACATAATTACATGAAAACTAGGTGCACCCAAAACAAGTGCAAGTAGGCACTTTATCTTTTAAATCTGGACGGGGGGAGAACAGTTCCTTCATAATCTCTTCATAGCTATGGGGCAGTTTTCCTTCCTCTTCTGGTAAGTATGAGGCTGGGTTTTAGAGTGCAAGTAGTCTCCATCCGGACTTGGGGATTCTTTATGGCCTGATATCAAGCCATTCAACTTCACAGAAAGTTCTCAATTTAGAGGCTTTTATCTTAGTGCCATAATCTCCTGCATAGCCTAGTTTAAAGTTACCCAGTATCACCTGGAGGACAGTCTGGGTCTCACATGTGGACTTTGAGAACCCATTTGAAATTTTATTTTTTTTTGGTATTTTTGAGACAGGGTCTCCCTTTAGTCTCAGCTGGCCTGGAGCTCGCTCTGTAGACCAGGCTGGCCTTGAACTCACAGAGATCCGCCTGCCTCTGCCTCCTGAGTGCTGGGATTAAAGGCGTGCACCAACACACCTGGCATGTGGCTGAGATTGTGTAATGCGTGCACAGGAGTGGGTAGAGAGCAACAGTAGTCTCTTCTCCATTCAGATGACTTCCTGGTCAGCCACCTCCCGGTGACTTGAGGGTTTTTTTTTTTTTTTTGGTATTTTTGAGACAGGAAAAGAGTCTCCTTATAGCCCCAGTGGCCTGGAACTCACTCTGTACACCAGGCTGGCCTTGAACTCAAAGAGATCCACCTCCCTCTCTGCCTCCGAAGTGCTGGGATTAAAGGCATGCACCACCATGCCCAGCAAGAGATCTTACCTTAGGGCTACATGTGTAATCCCTGTGTTTGGTCACTCAAAAGGTGAGTGCCCGTTTAGGTTACACTACCTCCGTGGAACCACAGGGAGGGGCCCACTCAGATTCTGTGGCCTCACAGAACTGTGGAACCATTACTCTCATTCTCACATTCTTGTACAATCATTCAGAGCTTAAGACAGTAGTTCCCTAGTTATTCCCATTAAATTCCTGTTTTACCCCGATGGAGCCAGCACCTCCGAGTCACGTCAAAGCTTAGATGTGGTCCCCTTTTCTTCCTGACTGGAGGCAGTGCCATCTTGGAGTCACATCAAGACTCCTGCAGGGGATCACCCTGTGGTCTTCCACTCGTCTGTCTAACCTGGGAGGGCCCTTGCCTTGTCTGGACATCCCTTTTGGGTCTCTGTCTCACTTCACCTGGTGTGAGGCTCCAGTCTGGGTCTCTGCTGCTCTCTCTGGTCCCCTAGAAGAAGAGCCCAGAGAGGAAATTCTTTGGGGGTGCACACTTCTGTGTTCCAGGGGCTGAGGGGCTGCAGGATACAGAAGTGGCAGCCCTGGGAGACAAAGCCCCTTATTCTGGGTAGCCAGCGAGTTCAGAGGGGAAAGAATCCTGTTTACCTTTGACATTTTTATCTTCTGTCTCAGCCTGCTCCAATGTTCTTAATTACCATAACATTGCAAGGTCATTTAGCAACCAACTGAAGTGTTTTCCTATTTCCAATGTACAATAAAGAGCAATGAGGACAGGGACAGACCAGACAAATATAAAGTGACCACACTCACACACCAGATTCCACAGAAATCAGTTGGGGGTCAGAGACATCTCTCTGCCCATGGAGACTAGATCAGTGATCTTGTCTGATCTCTCTAATCTCCCCAGATTTTTCTACACCCAGGAATTTACCAGGCTGCCTCCAAATGGCTTGTCTCAAAGGCTGATAATTTGCTTTTCAGTTTTTAGCCAATCAGTGCTGTGGGGCTGGCTCCCTTGGGACCGAGAGTCAGTGAGAGTCCTCCCAGATTGGGACTGTCCTCTAAGCTGCCTCTGGTCTGGCTCTGGGATCTCTTCTCCCAGGATCTTGGTGGGATCTCTAAATGTTGTGGTGCTGAGACCATTGGGAGAAAAGAGCACACAGACTCCGAGGTTCTAATTAGCCAAATTAGTTTTAATTTTGGCTAACAACTGTACCCCAGGTTGGGATTTGTAGGGTACAGCAACAACTCAGGAGCAGGTTACACTTATAAAGGCAAATACACTTATATAGGTGGGTTTTTTTTGAGAAATTCCAGTCAGACAATAAAATAACTAAAACCTCAGTTCCTGCCTGCTACAGGATTACAAAAGCTAAGCTAAGCAGTGGATAGGCTGCAGGCAATTGTAAAACATTTACAATGGAGTGAAGAGCTGAACAGAGACTTCACAAGATGGTTGAGAAACATCTCAAAAAGTGTTCAACATTGCTAATAATTAAGGAAATGCAAATTAAAACCACTTTAAGATATCATCTCACTCCTATAAGACTAGTTAGGATCAAGAAAACAAATGATACTAAATGCCGGAGAGGTTGTGGGGAAAGGGGAACACTCATCCACTTTATCTTAAGGGATAAATTTGTTCCTTGCCCTGGGAGGTCAACTAAGTCCCAGAGGACTATGCATGGGGGCATCTCTTAAAATGTCCTGCAAGGGGCTGGAGAGATAGCCTAGCGGTTAAGAGCACCGACGCTCTTGCAGAGGACCCGGGTTCGATCCCCAGCACCCACATGGCGGCTAAGAACCGTCTGTAACTCCAATTCCAGGAGAACTCCAGTTCCAGGGGAATCCGAGACCCTCTTCTGACCTCCGCGGCATTGCACGACACGGGTGCACAGACCTGCATGCATGACAGTACATTCATACACAATACAAAAATAATAAATTAAAAAAAAATTAAAAAAAAAAAATGTCCTGCAAATGTGAGTCACCATCTCTCCTGTGCAGGGAGGTATTGGAGATCCACTAATGGGACTTCAGCTAGTGTCCAGTGTATAAAGAGCAAAGTCTGCTCATGCTTCAAAAAGGGAAGCCTGGCCTAGCAAGACCTGACTTTGTCTTTGAGTGGATGGAACTGGTAAATGCAAATCCAAAAGGAGCCAGAGGCTCCCTCCCCCTATTTAACCGGAGTGGCCCCTGAGGACCAGATCCTCAACTGACCTTGAGAAAACAAAAACTTGGTTATCTGGGCTAACTATTGTGACTTTAAACATCCAAAATGAAAGTATAAACAAAATAAAAAATAATAAAAAAAAAAAAAAAGACTTATTAAAAAGACAAAAAAAAAAAAGCACTGTTGTTTTGCCTGTCTTCAATTCTTACTGGCAAGTGCAGCTACCCTGTGGCTGCCACTGCTTTTGCCATCCTTCAAAGACATGAGACACAGCTTTTCTTTTTTTTTTTTTTCTTTGTTTATTTTTTTTTAAGGATTCTATAATATAAGAGCACACAGTTCTTTTCAGATCGCATTGACGTTGCTCAGTTTGCCATACAATTACGTAATTGGCACTAGCATCCACAGATGAGGGATACCATTCATTGTTTGTTTTCCTGGGACTGTGTTACTTCACTCAGCATGATATCTTCTAGCTCCAACCATTTACCTGCAAAGTTCTTTATGTCATCTTTCTTTACCACTGCATAGAACTCCATTGTGTAGATGTACCACATTTTTTTTATCTACTCATCAGTTGAAGGGCACTGGGGTTGGTTCCAGCTTCTTGGTTTTATGAAGAGAGCTGCAATAAACATGGCTGTGCATGTATCTCTGCTGTGAGATGAGTCTTATGGGTACATACCCAGGAGTGGTATGGCTGGGTCAGGTGGCAAGTTCATTCCAAGTCTTCCAAGGGTTCTCCACACTGCTTTTCTTTTTTATTTATTTTTTGTATATGTATGAGTGTACTGTCTGCATGTAGATTTGCACACCCATGTCGTGAATACCGCGGAGGTCGAAAAGGGTTCTTGGATTCCCCTGGAACTGGAGTTCTCCTGTTGGAGTTACAGATGTTCTACCACTATGTTTGTGTGCTGGGGGATCGAACCTGGGTCCTCTGCAAGAGCAGTCAGTGCTCTTAGCCACTAGGCTATCGTCTCCAGCCCCCATCTTTTTTTTTTTTTTTTTTTTTTTTTTGTATTTATCTGTGTATGTGTATGAATGTACTGTCTGCATGCAGGTCTGTGCACCCGTGTCGTCGTGCAACGCCGCGGAGGTCAGAAGAGGGTCTCGTTCCCCTGGAACTGGAGTTCTCCTGGAATTGGAGTTACAGACGGTTCTTAGCCGCCATGTGAGTGCTGGGATCGAACCCGGGTCGTCTGCAAGAGCGTCGGTGCTCTTAACCGCTAGGCTATTTCTCCAGTCCCCACACTGCTTTTCATAATGGCTGCACCAGTTTACATTCCCACCAGCAGTGGATGAGTGTTCCCCTTTCCCCACAACGTCTCCAGCACTTATCATTTGCTTTCTTGATCCTAGCCAGTCTTATTGGAGTAAGATGATATCTTAAAGTGGTTTTAATTTGCATTTCCCTAATTATTAGTGATGTTGAACACTTTTTTTTTTTTTTTTTCCGTATGTGTATGAATGTGTTGTCTGCATGCAAGTTTGTGCACCATGACGTGCAGTGCCCGGAGCAGAAGAGGGTCTCGGATTCCCCTGGAACTGGAGTTCTCCTGGAATTGGAGTTACAGACGGTTCTTAGCCGCCATGTGGGTGCTGGGGATCGAACCCGGGTCCTCTGCAAGAGCGTCGGTGCTCTTAACCGCTAGGCTATCTCTCCAGCCCCCAGTGAACATTTTTTAAAGATGTTTCTCAGCCATCTCTAATTCCTCGCTTGTGAAGTCTCTGTTCAGCTCTTTGCTCCATTTTTTGAGTGATTCATTTGTTTTTATTCTTCTTTGTTTTTTGAGTAATTTATATACTCTGGAAATCAATGCTTTGTCAGATGTATCTGAGGTGAAGGTTTCCTCCCACTCTGTGGATTTTCTCTTTACTTCCTTGATTGTTTCTTTTCATGTACAGAAGCTTTTGAGTTTAATGAGGTCCCATTTGTCAATTGTCAACCTTAATTCTTGTGCAGCTGCTGTCTGATTTAGGAAGTCTTTTCCTATGCCTATGTCTTGTAGTCCGCTGCCAACTTTTTCTTCTATCGCCTTCAGAGTTTGGGGTTTCACATTGAGGTCTTTAACCCATCTGGAGTTGACTTTTGTACAGGGCAAGAGGTAGGGGTTTAATTTCGTTCTATAAGTGGTGATCCAGTTTTGCCAACACCACTTGCTGAAGATTCTGTCTTTCCTCCATTGTGTCTTCTTGGCCCCCTTGTCAAATATGAGGTGGCTGAAATTCTATGTGCTCAAGTTTAGATCTTCAGTTTTGTTCCATTGGTCGACAGGTCTATTTTGTGCCAGTACCAAGCTGTTTTTATGACTATAGCCCTGTAGTATAGTTCGAAGTATGGGATAGAGATGTGACACAGCTTTTCAATCTTCCAATATGGACAGAAGACTCATGTCTCTCCAAGAATCCAAGAATCCTCCAAACCTTCAGTGCCAGATGGGAACTTCTGAGACATCCAGCTTGTGGACTGAGCAACTACTGGAGTTTCAACCTCTTCAGAGTATAGACTGCCATTGTTGGACTACCCAGGCTATATCGCGGAGCCCAGTACAGGAAGATCAAGACAGGATGCAGTGCTTACTGGACCTCATTTGGTGACCATGAGAAGGGAAAACCCCAGTGTGGAGCACAAGGGCAGGACTGATGGTTGTTTGGGCTTGCCAAGGGGGAGCCTTCAAACACTTCCTTAAGGAAAACATGACATCTTTCAGCCTAATAAAAAAAATATTAATAAAAAAGAAACCATAAACTGAAGATGCTAAAACCTATGATGTCATAAAATTGATATATGTATGGCATGCATATATGCATATTTTGGAGCGATGCAAGTTGGAAGGAGCAACAACCTCAACAACAACAAAAGACTGGGTCAAAGAACTGATTGAAATGGTGAACTTCTGCCCGAAACAGTAAACTTAAAAGAGACTGAGAAAAAGATGAAAAACATGTTTGGCAGAACGCGTGAGCTCTGGTGGGGGGGGGGGAGGAAAGCAAAGGCTACAGGTCTAGATTCGATCGGGAAATTGTGTACGAAATGCACAAAGCTTCAATAAAAATTGGCTTTGAAAGAAAAAAAATCACATCTCAACTTCTTTCAATGATATTATCAAGAAATCAATTCGTTTCTTGAGAAATGTAAAAGGGACTTAGGCCAAGGCTCCCGGCGCTTTATGAATGTCCCCTGAATCAAGACATTGGCTGGCCTTCCAGTAGTCCGGAAAGGAGTTTAGAGAAGACTTGGAAACGTAGCTCAGTCAAAGGGTGGCCCTGAGAGCCTGGAGGCTCCTCGGGGAAGCAGGGGACAGGTCGCAGGTCATCATTTCTCCTCGTGGATACAGGCAAAGGAAAATGGTTTTCCTTTGCAGTCGCCTTTGTTAGCATCAGGACAGAGGCTCACCAGGCTTTAGCTGTGAGCTCAGAGCCTATGGCTTTCTGTCGGCTCATCAGAACTCGCTCAGGGGAGGCATAGCCCTGAGCCACCCTCTGCTAATTCCATTTGACCTCCCTGACCGGCGGTGCTTATTGCTCTCCTCCACTCCCATTCACCCAATTGTTTAGCGCAACTGAATCAAGCTGACATTTTGGTAATAAACTCCAGGCTGAGCCAACTTTTCAAATTTAGTCTCTCTTTTCCTAATGCAGTTTCCATTGATTCCAAGAGTCGCTGGAACACTGGTGTATCTTTTACAGTCCCTGGGCAAGAACATAGACTCCTAGGTGGTGTGCAGGAACATGCTGTCTCTGTAAAGGCATGGCTAGGATGTCTCCAGTTTCCTTTCTTTATCAGTGCAGGCAGCAGGAAGGAACAGGCTGGGGGATGGGGCATGTGTCAATGGGAATGTTTGGTAATTTCGAAACAAAAACATATCCTTCAGGATGGCTCTATTTTCTGTGGCGACATAGTCCTGGGCATAATACCTTCTCTTCCTTAACCCGTGTCTGTAGCCTTTCACATTACTTTGACTCTAGCAGAAAATAGGATTTCTCACCTACAGAAGGAGAAAAGAGGCTGGCTTAAACATTAGGTAGAAATTGCTTGTCAAGTTTGATCAATTCAGAGAAAATCCGAATCCCCTTTGAAGAGGCAAAATTGATGCTGGGAGATTAGCTGGGTTGTCCTAAAATTGCCATTGTGTAGCTCAATTGTCTGCATATGCAGCCTGTTTGCTAAATGAATGATACATTTGCATCTAAATGGCCCATAAATAATTTGATTCTGCTCTAGAAAGTGCACCCAGAAGCCCCCTCCGTGGGAGATGTGTGAGTTGGACTCCTCTGTGATTGCGTTGAGGGTGCTATTATCTGACAAGGCTCTGGGGAAGGAGTACAGCAATCTATTAGCGAGAACCCATCCATCAGGAGCTGAAATTTGAGTGAGGGGGCAGAGAGATCTCTCCTGATGTACGTGATGTACAGCTTTTGGCTTCAAGTCTCAGATCCAAGCTTAAAAAAGCTGAAGCTAGTACAGGGAGTCTATCCCCCACCCTGTGCAGCTATCACAGATCTCAGCAGGTTTGCTTTGCATGTTGGGGACAGTGTGAGGTGTTTAATCACCGGTGCCAGCTGTTTTCAGTAAGGGCATTGATTAACTCTTCCTCCCATCCAATACTGAAGTGTGTGGGTGTACATAACACACATGCATGCCAGAATGGCTGGATGCTGGATATTTGTTACAGAACATGACCAGGTTTAGGACCACACAGCTCACTCTGCCTGTAACCAATCTGGTAAATTCCAGTTCTCGGTCTGGAAATGTGAACTGAAATTCCCAGTAAAAAAGAAACATCATTGTAAAACATTCTACGATAAGGCTGACTGATTAAAACATGAGCGATGTGGAGAGCTAGACTATTACAGATCAGAAGCCAACTTAAAGAAACTAAAGCCTAAGCTGTCTTTAGTTTCTAAATAGCCATTCATTGTCTATGTCTGTGTATGATGTAACATCCTTGTGACTATGAGGTAAATTGTGTTAGAATATACAAACAGGTTGGTAGCTTCTACTAACCCAAAAGTGAAGAATGCCATGTGTATTGGTCACTTTTCTGTTGCTGTGATAAAACACCATGACCAAGGAACTTATAAAAGGAAGAGTTTATTTGAGCTTACAATTGACGGTTCCAGGGAATTAGAGTCCATTGTGGGGGGGAGGCATGGCGGCTGGAGACTGGAGCAGCAAACCGAGGGTCACATCCCGCAAAGAGCGCAGGAAGCAGAGAGAGCAACTAGAGACCACGAGGCTTGTTAAACTCACTAAGCCTGCCCCCAATAACGTACTTCCTCTAGCATGCCACACCTTCTAAGACCTCCAAAAACAGTGCCACCAACTGAAGACAAATGTCTGAATACTTACAGCCTATGGGGGACACTCATTCAAACCACCACACCATGCGATAGCATCTGAGGCTTTTAGCAGAGATCTTACTTTGCTGAAACCTACCTATCTGCTGTTTCCACCAATGTCTTTTTAAAGGGTTTTGATTTATGATTTAATTTATTCTGTTACTATAAAAACTTGAAACGGTTACCAGGTTGGAATATGGTATCTGGGGCAATCTGAATCTGTCTTCTCGGACCGCGGTCATTCACATTTGGCTCCAGGTTAAACTATCTCTTATTCCCTTTGAGGTGAGAGCTGTGCCTTTTGCATCCACAGAAAGTAGGAATGGAATGATGGCATTGCTAGCTGCCCCTGTTATTTGTACCTTTCTCATGCCAGTTACCTCAAAGCTCTGACTTTTTATGGTCTCCTTTCATGAGATTTGTGATGTTCCATTCTTTTAAAGGCCCCAATGGGATGATATGCCTTGCTTTAAGAAAGTTCGGTATATTAAATCCAGTTTCAATGAAAGAAATATGGAAGGGAAGTCATTCACTCTGTGAAAGGACTCACAGCTAGATGTTTAAACTGATAAATATTGTATGTGGTACTTAGTGTGTGATTTAGTTCATTGTTTCAGGAATGTATCTATAGGCAAAATGCTGTACACTTAATGGTTCTTGGTGCTTCTGTTCAGATCACTCAGCCTTGGCTTCCCAGCTCACAGGGACCTGGGGATAGGGGAGCACTTAGGCATGTACTTCCATGAAATCTGCTCTCTAAGAGTTGTTCCTGGAGCTCTCAGTGTCTTGTTCTTTATTGTAGCACTATATTAGTTACTTTTCTTGTCATTGTGACAAAATAGTTGACAGAACAAGTAAGGGAGGAAAGGCTGCCTGTGGCTCACAGTTTCAAGCACAGGGTCCATCATGGTGGGAAGACATTGCAGCTGGGGCAGCTCTATCCATAGCAGAGGGAGTGTGAGGTGGGAACTCTTCCCGTCTGGCACACGAGGAAACAGAGCTCAGGCAGCACTAGGAGTAGACATAATCTCCAGTGACTCACTTCTGCTAACAAGGTCACATGTCCTGAAGGTCCTACAACTTCCCCAAATAGCACTACCAGCTGGGAAACAAGTGTTCAGACACATGGGGCCCATGGGGAATATGTCAGACTCCAACCAAAACAAGCACAGAGTGTAAACTGGCCCATAGCATAAAATGCCCCGCAGTGTGAACTGTCCCACAGTGTAACCTGGCTAATCTGGAGTCCGTTCTCCTCTTGGTTTGCCTTCTGAACCAGTGATGGAAAGTGTGGTGGTTTGGATGTGAATGTCCCCCATAGGCTTTAAGTATTCAGACATTTTGTCCCCAGTTGGTGGCACTGTTCTGGGATATCTTAGAAGGTGTGGCCATGCTGGAGGAAGCATGTGGCTGGGGGCTAGCTTAGTGAGTAACAAGCCTTGCCAGTCTCCAGTCTCTCTCTTAACTTCCTGTGCTCATTGGAAGATGGGAACTTCAGCTTTCTGCTCCAGCCCTGGCCACCAGGCTTCCCCACCACATTGGACTCTTAATTCCTTGGAACCATCAATTGTAAGCTCAAATAAACTCTTCCTTTTATAAGTTCCCTTGGTCATGGTGGTTTTATCACAGCAACAGGAAAGTGACTAATACAGAAAGCAAAGGCCTACTTTTCCTGGTTTCCCTGGGAATTAGCACTCCTCATGTAATGGGGGGATTTAATCTTTTGGAAGGCATGATAGCAGGGATGGCTTGCCCTCCTGGGGTATCTGGGGCAGAACATCTGAACCCAGGGACCAATCCCTAAGGGCAACAGTGGCAGAGCTCTGCTCTGTCTCCTACAGCAGCCTGAAGAGTTCCATTAATCTTTTAGGGACCTTAAGTAAAATGGCATTGTCAGCATCAGCTCAGAAAAGAATTTCAGGACAAGCCAGTAAGAAGCAGAGTTGGAATTATTAAAAGTAGAAGTAAAGAAAGTTGGAGAAATGGCTCAGCAGTTAAGAGCACTTGCTATTCTTGTAGAGACCCCAGGTTCTCTTCCCAGCACCTACATAGCAGCTAACAACCGTAACTCCAGTTCCAGGAGATCTGATGCCCTCTTCTAGACTCTATGGGCATTGCACGTACACAGACAAAGCACTCATATACATTAAATAAAAATAAGTCAATTAAAATTTTAAGTAGAAAGGTGCTCATGGAAAGAGAAAGATTCACCCAAGAATGGGTGTGGGATTCTCAGGGGAGCATCACCATCAAGTGTCCTAGAATTGGCCATATATAGCATTTTGGTGGCTCTCAAGTTACATCTCAAAGTGCTTAAGAGTTTGTTGTTTTGTTTTGTTTTTCATTTTTCCTTCTTTTTTGTAAGTGGGGTTATAGGGTGGCTGCAGAGGTGCCTTGGATGGAATTATCTGATAAAGTAAAACCAGGAGCCACTTGGGTTGCAATGGAATGGGGTTTCTGATGAGAGTCCTAGAAAGCTGTAGGTTTACAGCTGAGAAGGGAGAAAGGCCTCAGATCGAATGTTGTTGATTGTGTTATAGTTCTTCCTTCTTAGTTGGCCAGTGGCTTCAACCAGACTCCAGGTGAGAGACTCCTTTCCCTTTTGTATGCCATAATTTTCATCATCTTTCATTCCTGTATTATACACCATCAAGGTGCTTACCACAGAAGGCAACAGCCATGGTGCTCTGTTAAAGAGTTGTGTGCCATAGGTGGGTAGTTTTCAGCTGTTTCATCCTTGGCAGTACGCCTTCCTAAAGGTCCTGTAAATTACCTAGTGTTGTTTGCTATGGTTTTCCTGCTTTGTTTTCAGATAGGGCCTCCCTCAGATGCCAGGTTAGCTTGGAATCACATTGTAGCCCAGGCTGTCCTTGAACTCACAACCCTCCTTTCTTGGCCTCTCGAGCACTAGAACTACAAGGATGCCCCAACCTACCTGACCTTAATATTGATTTCTGATTCAGTTAGCTAAAATTGATTTTGTTGTTGGAACCAAAAGCCTTGACTGGTGCATCTTCCTATTCTTGCATGTTCTGGAGACACACAGCTCAAGATGGCTCTATTGTTAGTGCACTGCACAACTCAGAAGACAGCATTCACACAGGCTGAACAGCTCCTCCTGATGTATCTCTGTGCTCTTGAAAGGCTGCTGTCTGTCTGTTTGTCTGTCTTGAAGCTCTGCTGTTCCCACTGCCTCAGTTTACACCTCACCCCACTTGGCTAGCCAATTATAAAGGAAGAATTTCCTATAAAGATCGCAACTCCTTCTACCTATAGGACCTCCCTACAAGCTTTTAGGTTATATTTTCTTGTGCATGGATACAGGAATTTCCACAGGAAGGGTTGATTTAGTTGCATGTGGTAGATAGCTTCAGTTGTGAACTTGACACACCTGGGAAGAAGGAGCATTAATTGAGGCAGTTCCTCTGTTGAACTGGCCTGTGGCCAGGTCTATGAGGCATTTTCTTAATTGCTAATTGATGTGAGAGGGCTCAGCCCACTGTGGGTGGTGTATGCCTGCCTGGGTGGGCCTGGGCTGCAGAGGAAAGCAGGCTGAACATGTGCCAGAGGGAGCAAACTGGTAAGCAATGGTCCCACATAGTCTATGCTTCAGTCCCTGCCTCCAGGTTCCCAACCAGAGTTCTTACCCTGACTTCCCCCAGAGATGCATGCTGTCCTTGAAGTGTAAGTTGTAACAAACCTTTTCCTCCCCAAGTTACTTTGCATATCTCTGGTGACTCACATGTAGGCAAAACATTCATGCACATAGATAAAATTCAAAAAATTAAAGCCAATTGTCTCTATGATATCGTATCATTCCTGATTTAAAAAAAAAAAAAACAACTCCTGCATGCATCTTAAAACATGGTTCAGTTCCCAGCACCCACATGGTGGCTAACAACCATCTGTAACTCCAGTTCCATTTGGCCTCTGCTGGCACTGAACACATGCGATGCACTTATACTTGCAAAATACTCATACACATAAAAATAACAAATAATAAATAAAATATTAAAAACATGGGAAAGATCCTGGAGCAGTGTCATGTAGTGTCATTGTCCAGACTATATCTCTTGCCGTAAACTGAATTTCCCACCACAGAGCCCTATGGGTCTGACCACCATCTGCCTTAGGGAATGCACTCGCAGGACTTTCCACCAGTAGGTTCCCCTCATTAAAAAGAAGACTTTTGCCGGGCATGGTGGTGTACACCTTTAACCCCGGAACTCAGGAGGCAGAGGCAGGCGGATCTCTGTGAGTTCAAGGACAGCCTGGTCTACAGAGTGAGCTCAGGACAGCTGGGGCTATAGGGAGACCCTGTCTCAAAAATACCAAAAAGAAAAACAAAAAGACAACTTTCAGTGTTAGGAACACAGGCCATCAGACTAAATGTCTCCTTTACCAGCTCCAAGTTCTTTCTTGATGAAAAATTCTACCACCATGCTCCTCTTCAAAGCACATGAGCTGAATGAGCCATCCATTGTGAAATGCTGCCTGTCATTGTTGGGAAGGACCTGTCTGTGGGTCTTTCATTGTTCTACTTGTTTGGGCATGAATGGCTAATTGCCCCAAAGTGTCCTTGATTTTTTAAAGGTGTTATTTATTTATATGTATGTGATGTATGCATGTATAAACACATGTGTATATGGATGCATGTGTCCATGTGTATACATACAGACAGCAGTTGTAGATATAAGGTGTCTTTCTCTGTCAGTGGTCTAGTTTGCTTCTCCGCTGCTGTGACAAAACACTCTAACCAATACCAATTTGGGGAGGAAAGGGTTTATTCAGCTTACATCTCCTGGGTCACAGTTCATCACTTAGGGAGCCCAAGGTAGGAACTCAGGGCAGGAACCTGGAGGCAGAAGCTGGCGCACAGGCCATGGAGGAATGCTGCTTACTGGCTTGCTCCTCTGGACCAGGCTCAGCCTGCTTGCATATAAATACACAACAACATGCCCAGGGGTGGCACCACCCACAGTGGGCTGTGCCCTCCAACATCACTCACTCAAGAGAATACCCCACAGACATGGCCACAGGCCAGTCTAATGGAGAAAATTACTGGATGGAGGCTCCTTCAACACAGGTGTGTCAAGTTGACACTAAAGCTATCCAGCACAGCCAGTCTCCACCTTATTACTTGGAACAAAGTCTCCCATTGAACCTGGAGCTCAGATTTCGGCTAACCAGAGTAGCCAGCAAGGCCCCAGGACCCAGCTGTGTCTGCACCCCGGCACTGGGATGGCAGGTCCACACTGCCACACCCGGCTTTTCTGTGGGCGCTGAACTCAGGTCCTCATACTTGTGTAGTAGCATTTTACCCATTAAGTCATCTCCTTGGGCCCTTAGCATTTTCTTTTCAGAAATGTGGATGTAAGCACGGTGACAGTGACTCCCTCTGGACCAGATTAATTTATAATCTGGGTAAGCAAAGACAGTTGGCTCCTCAGAAGGATTTGCTTAAGTTCCAGGGTAATCACATTTTTTTTCTCTCTTCTCCAGAAGAGTGAATGGGCGGTTTGCTTATAGCCCATATAAAATCAGAGTTCTTCTCCCACGGCTGATGCCACAAGCTTACATCCTCTAATGGTCAGGAGATGTTATAAGCCACAGTAAGACCCTGTCATATTTAACAGAAAAAAAAATGTAATTCATGGATTAACATACCATCCAAACAGCTGTGTCTATACCAAAGTAACCTACCATAACAATTAGTACTGTTTAAATACCTATATATCTAATTGCTTGTGCTTCATTAGTAAGATCGAAAGGTTATTCCTGACAAACTGTCAGCCCATGAAAGGAAACAGCCAGAATTGACCAGAGTCCAAGACAACAGCTCCAGAGAAAGTAGACTGTTTTGCTTCTCATCCACCTGTGCCCCTTTTCTAAGCCTAGGGAACAATCTGCGGAAGAGGGGGCGTGGTAGAATGTAAGGGCTGCGATTGGGGTGAATGGTGAAACTACAGCAATATAGTCTGGACACTCATTTGATCAACTTGACTGAACATACAAGTCCCCCCTGCTGGATGGTGGGACCCAAGGGCTGTGTGGGTTTGGGCACAACTGCTTGCAAATTGTTTTTACAAGAAGGATGCTTGTACTCATAAATTATCACTTATTGTTAAAAAATGAAAAAAAAAACTGAGAGAAAGATGCAGTACAGTTATGGCAGAATGCATGATCTGGGATGGGGTGGGGTGGGGAGGGGGGAAGGGAAAGGGAAATGAAATACACAAAGCATCAATAAAAAAAATGAAGTGACAATTTCCAAAAATAAAAAAATAATAAAATAAAATCAGAGTTCTTTCCATCTCTTGGTGCTTTTTGTTTAATGCTCATGTACTGTGTGTGCAAAGCAGCACCCATCCCTGACACATTAGCCTGTTGGACTGGGGGTTCAGAGACCCTGTGCCCAAATGTTCCTCTTGCTGTAAATAATAGACTGTTAGATTTGGGTCTGTTGTCTGCTTGTCCACCAGATCTACAGAGGTGCACAAACCAGCCTAACTGTGCCGTGGGCTGCTGTTTAGGAACCGTTCAGTGGGTGCTTGATCAGGTGGAGGGCATTTGTTTGTCTCAAGTATATGGAGAGATTCCTTGAGGGCAGGGACCAGATTTCCTTTTCCCTTTGGATCTTCCTGCTTGTCCAGTATACAATAGACACTCCTCAATGCTTTGTTGCTCAAGTACTCCCCTTACCCTGAAACACTCTTTTTTATGGAGTACAAAGATGGGGGGGACCACTTTCTATACCAACAGCTTCTCTCTATCCAATTGTCTGTGTTATCTGAAATGTTGGAATTTCAATGCACATTGAGGGCTAGAGAGATGGCTTTGTGGGCAAAAGTAGCAGACAAAGTAGTGCCGGCAGCTGTAAGCCCAGTGACCGTGCCAGAAACCAGGGGCAAAGACGTGAGAATCTCCAGAATCTTTTTGGTCTACTAGCTTGGTGTATGCAGCAGTAAAGACCCTGTCTCTAACAAAGTAGAAACACAGGACTGATACTCAAAGATGTCCTCTGACCTCCCCATACATGCTGTGGCACGTGTATGACTGCGCTAACCCACACAAACATGCACACTCATGCATCTCACACATTCACATACACACATAAACACAAAGAAATAGCCAGGCATGGTGGTGCATGCCTTTAATCCCAACACTCCAGAGGCAGAGGCATGTGGATCTCTGTGAGTTCAAGGCCAGCCTGGTCTACCTAGTGAGTTCCAGGACAGCTGGGACTACAGGAAGACCCTGTCTCAAAAAGATCAAACAAACAACAAACAAGCAAAGACATACTGGTAGTATTAAGACACAGAGACCAATAAGACTGGCTAGGATCAAGAAAACTAAGGGTACCAGATGCTAGAGAGGTTGTGGGGAAAGGGGAACACTCCTCATCCACTGTTGGTGGGAATGTAAACTCATACAACTAACTGTGGAAAGCAGTATGGAGAAGAACCCTTAAAAGACTCAAAATGAGCCTACCACCTGACCCAGTCATACCACTCCTGGGTATATACCCATAAGACTCATCCTACTGCTGAGATTTGTGCGCAGCTATGTTTGTCACAGCTCTCTTCACAATAGTGAAGAGCTGGAACCAACCCAAGTGCCCCTCAACCAACGAGTGGATAGAGAAAATGTGGTACATCTACACAGTGGAGTTCTATGAAGCAGTAAAGAAAGATGGCATTGGGGCTGGAGAGATGGCCTAGCAGTTAAGAGCACTGACTGCTCTTGCAGAGGACCCGGGTTCGAATCCCAGCACCCACATGGCGGCTGAGAACCATCTTTAACTCCAGTTCCAGGGGAATCCGACACCTTCTTCTCACCTCTGTGGCATTGCATGACACAGGTGTACAAACCTACATGCGAACAGTACATTCATACACATACAAAATTAAAGAAAAAAGAAAGATGGCATCATGAACTTTGCAGGTAAATGAATGGAACTAGAAGATATTATGTTAAGTGAGGTAACACAGTCCCAGAAAAACAAAAGATAAATGGTATCCCTCATTTGTGTATGCTAGTACCAAGTACCTAGTTGTAAGGCAAACTGAGCAACGTTAATGTTATATTCTTCTTTTTCTGAAAGCAACTGTGCTCTTATAATGTGAATCCCTTAACAGGCTCTAGAATTAACCTACCACTTATTTTCAGACTTTGTAATCTTGGTACATGGGTGGAGGGTATGTAGGCATATTTCAGAGTAATACAAATTTAAAAGGGAAAAATGTGAATCCTGAAATATGATTTAGAAATAACATATAATTTTCAGATGACATAATTTTAGTATAGGTGTGACATATATATACATATGTATATATATATATATATTCACATGTTGAAGCAATACAAATTGGAGGGAACAACAACAAAAGAACTGGGACAAAGAACTGACTGAAACAGTAATTCTCCCAAAAACAATAATCCTCTGTTTTGAAAAACTTTAAAAAGGCTCAGAAAAAGATACAAGGCAGGTATGGCAGAAGGCATGAACTTGGGTGGGGTGGGGTTCATGGAAAGGGAAATGAATCTAAATTGGACTGAGAAATGATGTATGAAATGCACAAAACTTCAATAAAAATATTTTTAAAAAAAGACACAGAGACAAGCTCTACCGCTTTACCCAACAATGTGTTCCATGATTTTACGGCTTTTGAGCCAGAGGTACATAATAAAAAAGACATTTTTTTCAGTATTGGAAATCAAACTCAGGGTGTCACGCATGCAACTATGTGGATACTCTACCACTGAGCTACAGCCCTGGCCTGAAAGAAAAGGAACTTTATTAGATGACCTCTGCCCTCCTACATTTTCTAGGTTCAACAAATAAAAAATATAGGACACCCAGCTAAACTGGATTTTCAGGTAAGCATTGAATTCTATTTTAGTATAATTATATCCCCAATACTGCATGGGATATAGTAAAAATTGTTGTTTTTAAATTTCGACTGGGTTTCCTATGAGCAGTCCCATCCCTTTCTTTCTCCTTTAACACTTTCCTCAACTCAGCTACATCCTCAGGCTGCAGTCAGATATCTTTAAATGGCCTCTAGTGGATGATGGTTTGTTTACTGTTTTCTGTTGAGCCTCTTTCCTGAACTGGGGAAGCCATGGTGTAGGACAGTCCAGGAATACACACGGTCTCAGGAGACCTTTACTGTTCTGTATTGAGTGGCTTAGACTTTGTCACTCTTTGCTGAAAGCCTGGTGATGGGGCAGATGGTGGGTGTGTTTGAAGTGTTCAGAGGCCCTTGATTTCTGATTTGACTGTGTTTTAGTCTATTTATTTATTTATTTATTTATTTAAATGTACTGTCTGCATGTAGGTTTGTGCACCCGTGTCGTGCAATGCTGTGGAGGTCAGAAGAGGGTCTCGGATTCTCCTGGAACTGGAGTTAAAGATGGTTCTCATCTGCCATGTGGTTGCTGGGGATCAAACCCGGGTCCTCTGTAAGAGCAGTCAGCGCTCTTAACTGCTAGGCCATCTCTCCAGCCCTGTGTTTTAGTTTTTAAGTCTGGAATTCCCATAATTGTTCTGTGTGGAAGAAAACCCAAGTAACTAAGGCCAAATCTTCCTAAAGTGGATCTGGGAGACCACATAGCTGCTGAAGGCCAGACTGATGCCAGATAGAAAGACCATGAAAGTGATGGGGACATGGAAAGGGAAAGGAGTCCCTCGGCCTGGACACTGAAGCCTCTTGCCAGCTGAGAATCAAGAATTCCAGGACATGGTAGTGATGCACTCTGGAGGCAGAGGCTGGTAGATCTCTGTGAGATCAAGGCCAGCCTGGTCTATATAGAGAATTCCAAGCCAGCTGGGGCTATAGGAAGATCCTGTCTCAAAAAGAAAGAAAGAAAGAAAGAAAGAAAGAAAGAAAGAAAGAAAGAAAGAAAGAAAGAAAGAAAGAAAGAAAGGAAGGAAGGAAGGAAGGAAGGAAGGAAGGAAGGAAGGAAAATAATCCCAGCAAAATTAACATTTGCTTTAAGATTGCCTATGTAGAGACAGTGTTCCTTTTTATATAAAGAATGTTAAAATAGCAATGGGCCATGCTTAAGGCTTGAGTGTAGATGATGTTCCAAAACAGGCTTACTCCTGATAAGTACAAGAGAAAGAAACCGTACAGTTTAGGGCAACGACCTTGACAGTGGGCAGCTGTGCTCCCTGTAAGTTCTTTCTTGGCTAGAAGTTGGAAATGTCCTTGGTTCTATCCCAGTTCCGGCCTAGCTAGACCCTAGAAATGCTGAAATGTTCAGGGGCTTTGGTTCGAGTTCTGCTTTCTGGTTTGTATCATTCTGCTCCCTTTACATAGTAAATTCATTGAGCACAGGTGCTTAGATGGTATAGGTGATCAGATACCCTGGAAAGAATGTCCCAAACTCCAGGGCAGACGCCTTGGAGGCAGGATAACTGGAGTGACCAAGTCACTCCCATGCTTCAGCCACTAAGTCCTTACTAACCTCGAGCAGGACCCTCGGCAGCAGCCCTTTCTTGGGACCCTTCCTGCTGTACAGGACACCTGCACACTTGTTTTCTCTTAGGCTCTTGCTTATAGTGACACTTTCTGAAACCCACCCTTCCCTTGTCAATTAAATTAAATCTTTGAATTTTTGAGTCAAAGGACCCAGAAGCCCCTGGCTGGAGTGGCTTTGCAGGTTGTCAACTGTCCACACCCTAGGTTCCCCTAGTTATGCTCACCCGGGTTAAGGGAGCCTCTGTTGTACTCAAGGACCCCCATTCTACCATTACCCCTTCCCAGTTATAAACCTGAGGTTCTTTGGGGATCTCGAAAACAAAACTATAAGCATTTGTTTAACACTGAAAATATCCTCAGTTCCCTTACAACTGTTTGTGATCTAGGATTTTACCTTATCTTGTGTGATCCTTTGATGAACCATCCAATGATCTCATTTAAATTCCTTAACAACACTTCAAAGAGAATAACTTCAAAAATCTACCAACATCCTTTATATGGCTATTGTAAAGACAACAAACTGAGGTGCCCCTGGGCACACTTGGGCATATTATCCTTTTCTTTGAGTGCCTCTTTCTATTATTAACCACTGTGCTTGAGTCTAGGTTAAAAATGTGTCTTAAAAAAGTCCAACTCGGGGCTGGAGAGATAGTCTAGCGGTTAAGAGCACCGACTGCTCTTGCAGAGGACCCGGGTTCGATCCCCAGCACCCACATGGCGGCTGAGAACTGTCTGTAACCCCAGTTCCAGGAGAACTCCAGTTACAGGGGAATCTGAGACCCTCTTCTGACCTCCGCAGCATTGCACGACACGGGTGTGCACAGACCTATATGCAGACAGTACATTCATTCATACACATACAAAAATAAATAAAAAAATGTTTAAAAAACAAAAGTCCTTATGGAAAGCAGTGTGGAGAACCCTTAGAAGACTTGGAATGAACTTGCCACCCGACCCAGCCATACCACTCCTGGGCATGTACCAAGACTCACCCCACCACAGAGATACATGCACGGCCATGTTTATTTCAGCTCTCTTCACAATAACAAGGAGCTGGAACCAACCCAAATGCCCCTCAACTGATGAGTGGATAGAGAAAATGTGGTACATCTACACAATGGAGTTCTATGTAGCAGTAAAGAAAGACGACATCATGAGATTTGCAGGAAAATGGCTGGAGCTAGAGGACATCATGATGAGTGAAGTAACACAGTCCCAGAA
>VZQC01002408.1:2625590-2630664 GCA_009823505.1 Rhizomys pruinosus | reverse complement strand
GAGGTCAAGGATCTAGCTTCACCTGAGTGGGAACCTGTGAAAGGAACTCCTCAGGCTGCTGCAAGCATGCATGATCTGTGTCCCAGCCCCTAGCACATCTGACAAAAACTACAGTTCCAGGAGAGTTAGATAAAAACAAGTGAAGCCAATACCTGGGGGACTTCCATGCCTCTCTTTTAGATGTATCTAATTGCTAACCAATCAGAATGGGTTTGTGATTTAGGATGTCTGCCCAACCAATGAATTGACTCGCCAAACAGCTTTTGTGGAAATCTGTTGAAAAGAGAAACCTTGGGGCTGGAGAGATGGCCTAGCGGTTAAGAGCACCGACCGCTCTTACAGAGGACCCCGGTTCGATCCCCAGCACCCACATGGCGGCTGAGAACCGTCTGTAACTCGAATTCCAGGAGAACTCCAGTTCCAGGGGAATCCGACACCCTCTTCTGACCTCCACGGCATTGCACGACACGGGTGCACAAACCTACACGCAGACAGTACATTCATACACATAAAAAATAAAAAAAAGGGAAACCCTCCTCCAAGTTCTGTTTCTGGAGCACTGTCCATGGTATCCTGATGCAGTGAAATAGGATTTCAACCCCTTGTTTCACAGGTGAATGCCATGTCCTTTGACCTCTGCATACATCTTTTTTATTTTTATTTTATTTTATTTTTGTGCACCCATGTCGTGCAATGGCATGGAGGTCAGAGGAGGGCGTTGGATTCCCCTGGAACTGGAGTTAAAGACAGTTCTCAGCTGCCATGTGGGAGCTGGGGATCGAACCAAGGTCCTCTGCAAGAGCAGTCGGTGCTCTTAACCGCTAGGCTATCTCTCCAGCCCCGGTGTCCATCTTTTTGAAAGTTAACACTTTAAAGTCAGATCCTGTGTGATAACTGTTGGAACCCAGGGAGATGCAGAAAGGGTGCAAGATTCAACTGCCTTCTGGCTGGGTGAACATCAAAGCCCTCAACTTTGATTCTTAGTAGATGCTTTCTCCACTGGCCGCCTTGACTGGCAAATGTGGAGTCTATCTTGTCCTACAAGGACTAGTTCAGTGATTTCCCTCTCCCCTGCCTCTAGGCAAAAGTCTGGTTCTAGGCTGGAGGAGGAAGAGAACTGATCATATATATACTCGACTGGGAAGGCTCTGAATGGTAACCCTACTCATACCACCTGGGATTTGGGGTGTGCATGAATAACTGCCCCCCAGGGATTTGCTGGGTGACTCCTGGTCAGGGGTAAGGCAGAGATTTACATACGAATTACCGTCCTTTCCAGACAGGGATTTGCAGGTTAAGCCTCTTCTACTCACATGAAGATTTACACAGTTTCGGTCACTTCATAGGGGAGGGAATGTTTCTCTGTGACACTTGGCACTGGGGACTGCTCCATACTGGGCTGTCATCCATCCCGGCTGCAGAACCCTCTTGTCCTGCTCCTCTGTCTGCTTTACCTTCCACTGCCACCCCCACCCCCCTGCAATGGCAGGAAGAAGCTCCCTAAGGCACTGGGTCATGGAAGATTCCACCTCAAAGCCCTGTGTGGAACTTCACTTCTGTTCTTGCTTCTCGGTCTGAATGCCCCCGGCCCAGTCACCTCTCTCCAGCTTCCCTGCTCTTTCCGAAGCACCAGCTATCCATCCTCTCCAGGGGATTTCACTTGCTTCTGTGTTTCCTGTGACCCCCTTTTCTCACAGACCGGTATTTGGAGTTCATAACCTGGGAGCCGTGGAGGGGGCGGCAGCGAGAGTTAATCAATCGGCAGAGTCCTGGGCTCCACTCTGTCCTCCCTGAATCAGAAGTGCTAATCCTGGGGCTCAGAAATTGAGCTGAGTAATTAATTCTTCAGAAAACCCTGTATCCCAGAGTTGGTTTGAGCTGGATGTTTCTTCCCGGCTGGGTTTCAGGAAGGCCCCTGTTCTCTTCTTTCAGGGGCCTTCACTGAAGCATGGAGCAACAGTAGTGCATATCTTTGAGGACATTTGGAGGAAAAAAGCAAAGTAACTGGGCCAGTGTGGGGTGGAGAAGGGTCTCCAGAGTCGCCTGAAAGGTACCCCAGCTCATGAATATTCATCTGAGCCATGTGGTCACTTTTGATCATTCAGATCAATTCAAGGCGCTGTCACCAAGCTTTTGTGAGAACAGGAAACAGGTTCTGGGAATAAGGAGGTAGGAAAGAAATTGAGGTTAAAAGGAACTGACAAGTAATAGGGTTAGAACCCTTGCTCAATTCTGATCTTGCCAGTAAGTAACAGTGCCCTGAAATTAAAGAATTAAACCATGAAGGCTTCTTTGACAACCAATCTGATAGGCCCAGAAGTAAATTTCAGAGACAGTATTGTCAGGCAGAGGCAGGGGACAGCTGAGATAAGGGGCTTTGGGAGGCTGGGGATAGGGTGATGCCAGTCTTTCTTCAGAATGCGAGGAGAGAGGCAACCGTCCGGCCTCTGAAGCAACACAAGGCGCTGAAACCGTACGGAAGTCACCGGGGTTATCACAGCTTCCATTCACGTCCTGTAGCATTTTCCTCCTTCCTTCCAATTATGACTTTAAATGGAGCACACATGAAAAGGGAGGCGGACAATGAAAGGAAACGTGAGACGAGGGTGACAGCTGGAGTTTCTGAGACTTGTGCTGCCTGGTAGCTTTGCGTTGCTATTCACTCACATTGCGCAGAGCAAACCAACAATAACAACCATGAAATGCTCCAAACAGTTCAATGAAATCATATCAAGTGCAATTTAATGGCATTTTCCATGGGAGTCAGGGTGGAGATGAAGTAACGCTCTTGTTTGTTACTGCTTCTTGTCTTTAGCATCATTTAAAAAAAAAAAAAAACCTAGAAAATTCTACATATATCAACCAGATGTGAGAAAACCCCTCTTGATTTCATTTCTCTTTTTTTGTACCTTAAAACAAAGTTTTAAAAGGATAGGGAATGTTCATGGTACACTCAACGTAAAATACTCTGGTGTAATGTTTGAGAGACAAACTCTAGTCCATGCAGGGATCTCCTGTGCTGAGCTGCTACTGGGGAAACTGGCACTTATCCCCGGGGAGCCCCACCCCACGCATCCTTTACAGTGACTTTTCTTCAGTTGGCTATTGAAGGAAATCTGCAGAACAAATGATCTGAAATTTGGCAATCTGACTAGGAAACTTTACCTGTGTTCTTTTTTTTTTTAATATTTTCTTTATTTATTTATGTGTATGAATGTACTGTCTGCACGCAGGTCTGTGCACCTGCGTCATGCAATGCCGCGGAGGTCAGAAGAAGGTCTCGGATTCCCCTGGAACTGGAGTTCTCCTGGAATTGGAGTTTCAGACGGTTCTCAGCCGCCATGTGGGTGCTGGGGACCGAACCCAGGTCCTCCGCAAGAGCAGTCGGCGCTCTTAACTGCTAGGCCATCTCTCCAGCCCTACCCGTGTTCTTTGGAGCTGGATTTTAACCAAAGCCTGACTTTGATGTTTAGCTTACAAGCCCCTCCCCTTCCACTTGATGCCACCTCCAAATCAAGCCTCCGCAAGCTTCAATTTTGTCATCCCCTCCGGGAAAGGCACTGGACCCAGATGTGCTGGTTCACTAGTTGGATGTATGTAGATGTTTGTGTATATGCATGTGTACACATTTGTGAATATGTACATGTATGTGTTTATACATGTTTATGTGTATGCATGTTTACACATTTGTGAATATATGCATGTGCATGTTTGTGTTTGCATGTGTGCTTATGCATGTTCCCATGCATGTGTATTTACATGTGTGCATATACTATACATGTGTGTGCATGTTTGTGTGTGTGTGTTCGTACATGTTTACATACATGCATGTGTGTGGAGGTCAAAGGCTGATGTCAGGTATTTTTCTTAATTGCTTCTCTGCTTTTTTAAATGTGTCTGAATTTTTTTGCCTATGAGCCCATATCATGCAATGCCAGTGGAGGCCAGAAAAGGGTGTCGTATTGCCTAGAACTAGAATTACGGATGGTCATTGCCTCCACGTGGGTGCTGGAAGTTGACCCAGGTCCTCTGCTCTTAGCCACTGGATTACCTGTCCAGACCCTCTGCTTCTTTTTGATTTGGAGCTCACTGATTCAGCTAGGCTGCCTGGCCCAGGGAGCCTCCTGTCTCTGCCTCCCAGTGCTGGGGTCACAGGCTCACACTGCAGTGCCTGGCCTCTGTGGGAGTGCTGGGAGTTCACACTCAAGCTGTCATGTGTGCACAGCCAAGGCTTTATTGACTGAGCCTTCTCCGCAGGCTGCTGGTTTACTCTTGCCCTTAGAAGACTGGCCTGCTTCCAGGCGCAGGGCTTCCAGGGTCCTGTGACTTTGGTGCTACCAGGAACCAGGCCATAGCAGGCTCCTGGTTGGATTGCAACCAAGTAGAACAGCCAAAGCGGGAAAGGGAGGGCAGTGGGGTTTGTCTTTCATGTGACATCCTTTCACACACACCTTCCCTGTCGCTGGGCTTCATCAGTCAGGGAGTCACTTTGCTTTTCTGGCAGTACGTTGCATGTGACATTTGAAGTCACTATTTACTATGTCCTTTTCAAATGATGGATGTTTCCAATTGCTAATTTTTTACTTTAATATTTAATTTACTATCTTTTTATTTTATGTGTATGAGTATACTGCCTGCATTTGTGTACATGCACCTGCACTGGGGCATGCCTGGGGAGGTCAGAAGAGGGCATCAGATCCACTGGAACTGGAGTTACACATGGTTGTCAGCCACCATGTCAGTGCTGTGAATCAAACCTGGTCCTCTGCAAGAGCAGCCAATGCTCTTAACTGATGAGCCATCTCTCCGGCCCCTCAATTACTATAATCTAAAGAAAGCATTTCTCTAGATTATATTTTGGTATACATGTCAGGAATAAGCTGGGACGGAAGGTTATGAGGGAACATGGCAGGAGATTCCCATTTTATAGAACTGATTACCAATAGGCTGACTTTGTGGAGCATGGTTCTCCCGAATGCAGCAGATAAGATTTCGCTCCACAGCACTGAGGGGTCAGGATAGTGTGGAGGGCACTCTTGAATGGCGCTTTGCTCAGGAAATGCTCTTTGGAACC
>VZQC01002408.1:2608090-2620590 GCA_009823505.1 Rhizomys pruinosus | reverse complement strand
CTCGGTAGAGCTCTGAGTGACGGCCCGTCTACTGGACACATACTGGAAGGAAAGAGAGCATTAGTGGCTGTGAGGCTTGTGTCTGTCCTTGGGTACAATCTCCGACATTAGAAGTATTAAAGGCAGACTATTCAGTACAGGCATACAAAGTTTCATTTCTTTCTTTGACACTTATTCTAATTTGTGCACTCCGTACAATGCATCCTAACCACATTTACAGCTCCTCCCTCATCCGCACCAGCTACATACCCCTCCCACCGATTTCATGCACTCGGTCATACATGTTAAGGCCTGTCAAGTCAAGTTTGTGTCCCCAGTTGTTGCTCAGTGTGAGTCAACCCACTGGAGCTGGTCAGCCTGTCTAGCTTCACTCCCTGAAAGAAGAGCAGCTCTGCCTCACCTGCAGTGATCAGCGGCTCATAGTTTCTCAGCTAAGGTTGGAGCTTTTCACAAAAGTTTCATTTCTTTAAAAAAAATGAGAGGTGCCTGGGCGTGGTGGTGAAGGCCTTTAATCCCAGCACTCAGGAGGCAGAGGCAGGTGGATCACTGTGAGTTCAAGGTCAGCCTGGTCTATAGAGCAAGCTCCAGGCCAGCTGGGACTAAAGGGAGACCCCGTCTCAAAAATACCAAAAGAGAGAGAGATGAGTGAGATGGCTCAGTGGGTAAAGGGACTTGCTGCCAAGTCTGATGACCCAAGTTCAATCCTTGGGACCCACATAGTAAAAGGAGAAAATCATGTCCCATAAGTTGTCCTCTGATCTCCATGTATGTGCCATAGACACACACACACACACACACACACACAAACACACACACACACACACACACACACACACATGCATAAATGTAAATGTAATGCTTGTTTTTAATGAGAGGGACTAGAGAGATAGCCCAGTTCATAAAGTGCTAGGTCTGAGTTTGAGCTCCAGAAAGAACTCAGATACAAGGAAGCAGGGCATGGCAGTATGTGCTTATAATCCCAGGACTGGGAAGACGGAGACGGGCAGGTCCCTGTAACTCTCTGGCCAGCTAGCCTAACCTACTTGAGGAGTCACAGACTAGTGACAGGCCCTGTCTCAAAAATAAAACAAAACAAAAAGAAGGAAAGGAGGGAAGGAAGAAAACAAGAAAAAGAAAGAAAGAAAGAAAGAAAAAGGAAAGAAGGAAAGAGAATGGCTTCTGAGGAGTGACACCAAGACGGCCGTCCTCTGGCTTTCCCACACAAATGGGCATGCACCCATACAAATGCACCTACACAGACATGAACACACACCCGTATGTGCATACACACATACAAAATTACAAGGGATTTCATAGGTGCCTGCACAAAGGGAGGGTTGAGAAGACTCACGCCAAGCACCTTCAGAATCATTCTGATTCTTTTTTTTTAAATTTTATTTATTTCTGTATGTGTATGAATGTATTATCTGCATGCAAGTCTGTGCACACGTGACGTGCAATGCCGCGGAGGTCAGAAGAGGGTGTCAGACTCCCCTGGAACTGGAGTTCTCCTGGAATTGGAGTTTCAGATGGCTCTCGGCCGCCATGTAGGTGCTGGGGATCGAACCCCGGTCCTCTGCAAGAATGGTCGGCGCTCTTAACCGCTAGGCCATCTCTCCAGCCCCTCATTCTGATTCTTACCCAAGCAAACAGCCCATGTTCTCCTCAAATAGCATGAGACATAATGGCCATCCCTCCTAAAGAACAGCAGTCCTCTGCCTGCCCCCCTTTTCCTTGCTTGCTACTTGATTTGTGCATACAGTGACTGTTGGTGGATCGTTTCTCCTCTTTGAGCATGGTTATTAGTTAGGACACTTTTAGTCACAGCCATTTGTCCCCGGGGGTTGTGCTGTCAGTGTCCTTCTCCTGGGTCCTCCATCAACATGGGTGCAGAGGTGGCTGAGTGCTGTTGGACCTCAGCCGTCATGGAAGGAGTGTCACCTGTGACCCTGTCGCTGCTCTGCCGCACGCCTGTTCCTGGCTCTCCGTTCTGCAGCTTGCTCAGGTTCGCCATAACAGTCTCCCACTTTCTCTTGCTCATGGCACTGTGTCCACAAACGCTCTCAACATTAGACCCAAGACAGCACATCCTGATCAGGCCTCTGAAAACATTTATTAAGCACCTGCTATGGCCAGACCCTGTAGTCATCGGGTATCCTAGCTGTGAGCAAAACAGACACTGTGTCTCCTGGAGTACAGGCATCAATCCAGATCTAATTAATTACTGTTTTGAAAAGGGTCTTTCTTATGACATGAAGAAGATGATTCATAGTTTTCATTGGAAGAAGAAGCAGGCTTCAGTAGTAACTTGCCTACTGCTACAGAATTGGTACGCAGTAGACAGAGATTCATTTTCAAATCTTCCAACTCTGGATTCAAGAGCACTTGCCCATGTCCAGTCATGCCAACCTTCTGCTCCCTCCCTCCCGCACACCCAAGTTCTTGTCTGTAACTAGTTTGTAGGATCTGATCCCTATAGCAAGGGTGGTACTCTGTAGTGGGATTTAGACATAAACCCTTCACCTGGAGCAATTTCCTAGGCCGCCATCATGAGAGAAAGTCCCTTCAAGCATCTCTGAGCATCTGCATCCTCAGATGGCTCCAGTTCATTCTCTAGTGTAGAGGACAAGGTGAAAGTCCGTCTTCCACACTCCGCACATGATTGTTTTTAACTGTTGTGACATCTCTCCAGCTCAAGTGTCTGGTTTTCTAAAGTAATCATCTCATTTATCTTTTCATAGTAGAAATCAATTCCCATGTTTAAAAATTAAATCTCAATTCCTACTTGCTGGTGACATGTACCATTTAGTCACTGAGTAAGGGAGAGGTGCTACTGGCTGGGGCCTCCAGTCCCAATACTGAGCCAGGACAACAGATTGTCCCGAGACTCCTGTCTCTGGACTCATTGACCTCCCAATCCATTTCCCATCTTTCCCATTCTGATCTGTGCAGCTGAATGTCAGAAATATAAACATGTAGTATTTATATTGTATTAGCTCTTATCAATAATGTCGAGATGATTTAAAGCATTTGGGAGGAGGTTCATGGGTTACATGTGTATATTAAGCCATTCACTATGAGACAAGGATTTTAGTATCCTGGAGGTGTGTGTCTAGAACCAATCCCCAGGGATGTTGGAAGAAGACCATATGCACTGGGGCTCTGAAAAATCTGCACTGGAGGGTACAGCTATTCTACCTACATTATACTATGTAAAGCTAAAAGATGTCTTCTCTTGCCGTCTGAAGTTTACCGTCTGGTGTTCCTTTAAATGTATGGCATGCATGTGCTGCCTTCCACTAGTTGTTCTTCTCCCTCGGAATTGTCCCTGGCCAGCTGGGTAACAGTCCTAGCTTGAGCCCCAGCTGGGAGGATAAGGGAGGTGAGAAGTAAGACCTGGAGAGAAAGACGGACTCATAGAGACTGGGAGTCATTCCGCAAAGGGAAAAAACTCAGTTTAATGATGTAGCTCAGGGAATTTTATACAGATCCTTGCAGGGGGCTGGGACACACAGAATTGGGGTTGGGATAGGCAGTTGGGACAGGCAGGTCTTCAGGCCATTTGCTTCAGATCACTACTGGAAAGTGACAATGCTTTGCCTTGAGGCATCAAAGACAGTTTGGCAAGCAGGATATCAGCAGGGGTCCAGGCTTAGAGGCTGCTTGCTGACAAAAGTATAAGTGCATTCCCTCTACTTGCCAGATTTTGGTTTCATCTTATATTATCACTAGCCTTTTTTAAAAATATTTTTTTATTATTTTTACATATACGAGTGTATTGCCTGCATGTAAGTGCACCGTGTGTGCACTTACATGCAGGCAATGCCCAAGGTGGTCAGAAAAGGGTGTCAGATCCCCTGGAACTGGAGTTATGGATGTTTGTTAGCTGCTTTGTGGGTCCTGGGAATTGAACTCAGGTCCTCTGCAAGAACAGTCAGTGTTCTTAACCACTGAGCCATCTCTTCAGCCCCCCAGTCCCCATTTTTTTTCCAGTCCCCATTTTTAATTGCTGCAATGTTAATGGCAGACAGAGGCATAATCCAAGGAAACTGAAGTGAACAACTATGCAAATAGAGTGGGACATTATGAACTCAAGGAGGCCTGTGTACTCTCTGTTCTCCACCAAAGAACTAAAAATAAATGTAGCCTTAATCCTTCATTTCTTCCTGCTCCATCGTTTGATGCGAAGTATGTTTCATTTAAATGATCCTTGGGTGAGGGAGGTCACGGGGCTGATGGCAGGGAGAAGGGATTGGTTTAATTGGCAAAATGCTAATCGTTTTTGGAAAATGAATTCTAATCTTCCCATCTAATATAGTGGATATGTGAGTAATTACTTTCCTTCACTAAACTGTTAATGCAACATTAGTGATTATACTAATTAAAACTAATGAACTCTTTCAGACTGATAAACCCCTCAGTCAGTCAGCAGAGGCCGTCCTTCCATTGGCTGTGTTTAACTTTCCATTTGGAAGAGAGATTTTGAATTAACCTTTAGAATAATGTGCAAAATTGGGTTTAGAAATGTTAGGCTTTATAGACTGGGTATAATTCTTTCCCCGAGCATTAGCGAGGCCATTTCCACTGAGGGTGTAATTGAATTTAAGAATGAATTCCTTAATTTGATCAGCCACACTCCTAAGGTTGGTAATGGCTGTCTCTCTGAATCCCGACTTCGGGAAGGGAAACGTGTCCTTGGAATTGTCCATGACCCATTCTCCAGCTTCCGCTCCCTGAGATCAGAAGGTTCATTCACAGGATTACCTTTCTTGTCCATTTGCTTCACTGGAACAGAAAGAGGATTCTACACCCAGCTTTAAATTGCAGGCTCTCACCCGGAGGTTTGCCTAGGCTGCTCCGTGTGCTAATAAACTGAGGGTGTTGGGGAGAAGGGACCCAGTGCTGTCTAGGCATTTCATACCGGAGTGGCAGAGCAGGTTGAGCAGGTAACAAACATTTCAGAGCAAAGACTGGAGAACAAGGCCTGACCCCGAGTTCACAGTCAGGTCTGCCAAGAAGTGAGAATAAATGTGGCTACTTCTGACTACTTCTGACTACTTCTGGTCCCTTCTCTGTAGTGTTTAAACATTTTCTGTTTCAGGGAAAGACAGTCAAAGGGGAAAAAGCTAAATGCTCCTCATTTTGGTTTTTCTGGCTTTCTATACCTTTTCCTAAAAGCCTACAGTGACTTTGAATGTGCACTCAAAACCCAGGGACACTGGGATGCTTGAGGAATAGTTATGAAATGAATTAAGCTCAGATGGAAAAGCAACAAGGAGGGTTTCTCAGCTAGGAAAGGACATGTTAATGTAACGCACGCTCTTCTTCCCCATCAGAGGCAGCTATTAGTTGTACTTGGTGCACAGCTGCTGGACAGAGCCCATACGGACAGCGAGATTCAGACACAGCACTTTTCAATTAACACGCTTTTCACTAGAGAATGGATGTGAATATATATATATATATATATATATATATATATATATATATTTGTAAATGCATATATTTTACAACCATGCTCTGGGGTCTTAGTTCCCAGTTTAGGAATTCACACTTCAACATGATCATCTAACATGTTATTAGAAGAGACCACATGCCAGAGATAATGAGTACAATTGCCTCAATTGGTATCTGTAGTTCCGATTCACACCAGATGCTGCTAATTAACACTTATGCATAGGTCCTCATTGGGGAATTAATGGTTTGTCAATCAGCATAACAGATGCTAAGAATGGACTCTCATTGACGACTGAGAATTGGTTAAGGGAAGGCAGACAAATTCCTCATTTGGCGAATGAACCTGAAAGCGCCTCTCTAAACATTCTGAGGCAGGCTGGATGCCATCTCTTAAGAGTTCAAATTTCATTTCTAAACTATCACTGCATGCTTTAATCCTAGCCCTTGGGAAACTGAACTTGAGGTCAGCTATAGAGTGAGGCCTTGTCTCAAAACAAACAAAAACCTGTTAAGGTTCCTTCTAAATACATTTATTTATTTATTAAAAAAAATTTATGCATATATTTCCTGCATGTATGGAAGTGCACCCATGTTACACAATGCCCGTGGAGGTCAGAAGACAATGTCAGAGCCCCTGGAACTGGATTTACAGATGGGTGTTAGTCATTATGTGGCTGCTGGGAACTGAACCCAGGTCCTCTCAAAGAGCAGCCCATGTCTCTTACCCTCTGAGTCATCTCTCCAGCCTAGTACACATGTTTACACCCACAGGCTGGTGCTGTGCTCAGCCTTGATCAGAAAAGGAGTAGGCTGCAATTAATACAGAGTCATAGCTGGCCAGAATGCCAAAGAATAATGGATAGTGGAGTTCTTGGCCCTAAATGTGACGTCTCCATCATCCCCTCAGGGCTCTGGGAGCATCCTCTGGGAGGAGGTAGAAATAAGTAAGAGCCAGAGCAGTGGAAGACATACAGCAAAAAGACACAGCACGGCCTTGCAGTCATGGACTCGCTGCACCTGGACTTATGTGCACGAGACCTGCCTAAGGTCCGTCCAGTCAACATGTCAGCATGGACGGGGAGGGGCCCCTGAGGCCCCTCCCCTCACCGAAGGACTATCAACAGCTGATGCAGGCAACTCATTAAACTCTGCCTCACACACAAAAGGAAGACATGAAAGTCGGAGAGTGACTTGGTGAGAAGAGGGGTTTCAGTGGGAGAGGGAGGGGGATAAGGGGTAAAAAGGATTAAATTTTATAATATGCATGCACGAATCTGTCAAAGAATAAGGAAAGAAAACCCAACAAGTCCAATATAAAACCAAACAACAACAAAGAAACAACAAAAATAAATATTACTGCATACAAAGGGTTTTTCTTTTTTTTCCTAGTGAATAGTTCTGGAAATTGAGTGTGGCCATTGTTGAGTCAGGATATTGGTAAGAGGGAAATGGGAAGTACTGGAAAGAGGAAGATAACTTTGATGGAGAAGTCTATTTAAAACCAAAACCCATGGGAGAAAATTAATGCCGGAGGTGCATAGAGATGGCTGTGTACAGTGGTCTAAGGTCCAACACTTGTGAACTGGTCCTCTTATAAATGTGGTCCCTGTCAGGGACAGGAAAGAAAACACTGTGAAAACAAACAAAAATGCCTCTTGGAATCCCCAGCCTTGGGATCACAAGGCCCTTCTTTAGTCTAGATCTGTGTCCATGCCTGACTAGGAGTAGTTTCCTGCTGTGGAGTGCTGTCAGGTCATCTGAGTACTGTGTCCAACAGACACAGATGTCTAACCAGTGTTTGTAGCACAGACTGATGCATTAGCAATAGCTTCCTCTAGGAGGATCACCCTAGTTCTGTCCTTTATACCAATCAGGGGGGTCAGCCTTCATCTTATCAGAGGTATCTATTTGAGGCAATCAATGACACAGATGGGGATGCTGCACCGCTCCCTGACCTGTGAAGTCGTCGTAAAGCAGCTGAGATCATCAAACACTTCACTCTTTATTCAGTGTGTACTGAAATCACTAGTTTCTGAAATTCTTTGCTCAGCTGGGCTGGAGTCATCAATGGCAAGAGGTGTATTTAGTTGCTGGGTCCTATGCTGGGCCAGTTGCAGTGCCTGCTGTCTACTGGAGTCTCAATGAGTACGAGCTGTTGGAATGAATGGATGAACAAATGGTTCATAAACAGAACCCTGTGCTCACCCCTGTGTCTTCCACGCTGGCTCCTCACCTCCTGGAGAAATATAGTTGTGTGTGTGTGTGTGTGTGTGTGTGTGTGTCTGTGTGTGTGTGTCTGTGTGTGTGTGTCTGTGTGTGTGTGTGTGTGTGTGTGTGTTAACTCATGAGTTCACATCTGTGAGTTCATCAGGGATGGAGTGAGTTCTGGCAGCTCCCCATCCAGAACTCAACAGGGATGGAACACAGGATCTACATTTAGGTCTCACAAGGACCTGGCTCTGTCATGTCTCTTATCCATAACTATGAAGTAAATTTCAGCCCAACGGAAGACTATTGTTTATCTCCATATGTATCCTCCCTGTGAAATAAGTATCTAATGTCCACCTAGAGCCTCACATCTGTACTCTATCCAGATAATTAGGATACTGGAATTCCCTCCCAATGGCTGAGACAGCTCCCTGTAGTCTATGCTAGTCAGGGATCCATCATCCAGAAAGTAGACCCTAGGACACGAGTCACCAATGGGTGGATGATTGTTTGGGCAGGGTGAACAGGTTTGAATGTGTAGGCTAGAATGTCTACTTGGCTTTGTGTGAGGACTGTCACAGTATGGAATGAGACAGGTTTGGATGAAAGGAAAATGAGTTGTTAGCTGGGAACTGTGTACACAGCCCATTATGAAGGTATACTTATTAAGTTAGGAGAGTGGAACATTTCTTTCCAGTCTTGTCCCTTGAGGTTTTACTTTGAAGTATTTTATGTATGTGTGTCTGTGAGCCTCCTCTTGTCCTTTTTGCCTTGAGCCCTGCAAATGTTCCGGGCAGGCTTGCAGTCAAAGCACACAGCTGGAGGAGAGCTGCTTCCTCTCCTCTCCGTTTATTCACGGGCTCTGCTTTTTCATCTGTGAAACTTGGAGCATGCTAATGAGCCTTGTGAATCTTGTAGATGAAAGAATTTTTCTTAAAAGCAACTTTTTGTGGTTAAACTTTTATATTGCAGGTTGCAAGTGAAGCCCGAGCCTACATGAGTAGTTTAAAGGTTAAAATTTAATTACCTGAAATGCCATTAACTGGAAGCATGACTGTACAATAACTTCAGGACCATGAGATAACTGAGTAAGGTGTATTGAGCTCACAGGGAGAGTCAGCTCAGCCAATCTGGAGGACCTCAGGCGATGGGCAGGAACATCATCCCAGTAACAGGCTGCTGTGGCTTAGTCAGAGCCCTGACCTTAGGGAGAAGGTGGGCTCCTAGAAACTGTCACATATGCAAGCTTAAACACCAGAAGCAGGAATGTTTACAAGTTTTGAGTGGGCAGAGGTGTGTCCTGGGTAGCGTGAGATACTCTCATAGCCTGGTTGTCCCAAGGCTGGGTGATGTGCTTGTTTCTCAGTTCTTCAAAGACATCATTAACAAGAACTCTACAAATTCAGCTTGTTCCACTAGAATGTCCCATCCTCTATCTGTAGAGCACCCTTGGATCAGCTAGGTTGTAATCACCCTTTAGAGATCCCTTACTCTGGCAAGGTCAGGTCTGTCTACTTCATATCCTCTGTAATATGCAACAAATTTGTTCAGCATCTTTCTGGACAGTGGCCTGAGCGCTAAGAGGGTGAGTGAAGTGTCTGTCTAGCAGCAGCATAGTGCATGGAAGTGGTAGCTGCCCCAGAAATATCTATGAGGAGAATAAATGACTCCTCACTATGACCCCAACATTATGTAACCACTTGTGACTGTCTAATGATGGCTTCCAGCTGACCTGCATCAACTTTCAGAGCTATGACAGTAGCCTCATCACCAGTTGGAATGGGCTGGAAGGAGACCCCCCCCCAAAAAAAAGATAGGGAACTTGCCAGACTGACTCCATTTAAAAAGGTGAAATTTTTAGGTATGATTAAGATAGAGTTAAACTTTGAGATGAGCTCATTCTGGATAATACAAGTATGCCCCTAAATCCAATGACAAGTCTTCTTAGAAGAGACAGAGAGCAGAAGACGGGGACAGGGGACAGGGGACATGGGCATTAAAGTCTGAGAGGGACATAGAGATACCAGCCATGATCTCAGGATTGCCTAGAGTCAGCAGAATGGGAAGAAGAGAGATGGAGTCTCCCAGGAATCTTTCAGAAGGAGTACACCCCAGCCACACTGGGAACCCAGACTTGGGCTCTCCCGGCTGTGCCAGCATAACTTTCTATTGTTGTATCACCAAGTGGTGGTAATTTGTTGTGATGGCCTGCTTCTTCCTGTGCCCATTCCTGAACTCATCCAGGCTGGAGCACTTCTCATAAATAATCTCATGGCTTTCTATCAAACTTACAATGAAACCCAAACTTCTTGTCATGCCCGTGAGGACCCAACACGCCTCGGCTCCTGCATGTCGCTCTCTGGCCTCATGCTCCTTTTTCCCACACCTGTTACTGGTTTTTGAACATTCTGACTACATACCTGCACAGGGCCTTTGCACTGCCTGTTCCCTCTTCCGGGAACACTATCAGGTAATGCAGGGCTCATCCTCTCACTGCATCCACTACCCTGCTCTAAAGCAATTTCTCCTCTGGGCTATCCTATGCTTACAAATCCCTCTTGACCTCTCACCTAGCATTATTTGACTGCCTAATACTTAATAAGACTGGAAAATTAAATTTATATTAAAGTACACATAGACAGTATAGGCCATATCTGTGCACTGTGTTCCTTGTTGTACTGCAAATTTCCTGAGATTAGGAATTTGGTTATGGACTGCTGATACAAAATTATTTAGCACATAAAAGAGGTGAGTCAGAGGGACTAACCTTTCGTAAGGGTATCTGGCTGAGGTAAACACTGTTTGGTATTGTTCAGAAAGTTAATTTTATGCTATATCTTTGTTATAACACATTTTGATTCTTTAAACGAGAAAAAAAAAAAAACTACCAAGAATAGACCAGTTAGTTGCTTGATTTGCATCGAGAGAGCTTTCCCTGTGCCAGCCTGACTTCTGCAGGGAATTGTCAACCAAGAATCCCTTTCTTTGACTACTGGCCTGTCTGCTTTGAATGCTCAGTTGTACTACGAGGACACTCCATCCCAGCTTCCAGGACCACTGCAACTATGGCTGCTACTGAAACCACAATGCCTGCTTCGGAGATTGTTGCTCCAGCAACACCCACTTCAGGCAACTTGCACTGCTTCGGAACAGGCTGTAGAATGGTCTATTCCAGGCAAAGCCATCCTTGGCAAACTTTGGATGACTTGCTCATGTTGCAGTTATTCTCAACAATATGAGAGGGCGAGCACTAGCACTTCCAAGGCTCTCAGCAAGAAGCCTGTGATTGGTGTAATGTGAGGCTTGTGACTGGTTTATAAGTGAGGCTTGTGGTTAGAGGAACTGAAGATAGAATACATACACGGCTGTGATTAATGGAATTATGATTTGTGCACATGTATGCCATGCCCTTTTCTAGTTACATAAGCAGGTTGCTTCTCAGTCTTGTTGGGTTAGTCTGAGAAGCCTCTCTCTATACACTGTTACCGAGTTTTGTAACATTATGGCCACAATAAAGGCTTCTCGTGAATTAGCTATTGTCTGCTTGGAGTCTTTATATGGGGACACAGGCTGAGCTGGTTGCACAAAGAGCTAAGCAAACCCCAAGATTTCTAGCCTTGGTGGTAGCAGCAGCAGTAGCTGAAGAATTCTAGAATCAGTGAGTAGAGTCCTGACACCCAGAGTTCAAAGCAGAAACACCAAGAAGTGGTTAAAGCTCTGACATCCAAAGCTCTGAGTTTCAATGTTTTAGGGAGTGCCTCCAGAATTTTGGAGAGCAACAGAAGACAGAATCTGTAAGATCTGAGACTGCAAAAAGCATGGAAAAAGCAGGAGCTAGCAGAACAGCTGAGCCTGCAGAAGAAGGCCTGTGAGGAACCAGAGGCAGGAGCAAGCCCTGACCACTAGAGGAATTCAAGAGCACTTCCGTTCACGAGCCAAGGGTCCCAACAGGTAAATCTTGGGGACTGTAATCCTAGCCAGTGATGTTACTATTTTAGGCCCAGCGTAATAAGCTCTACCTTGAACACCTCTGGCTTTGCAAACCTACAGCCATAAGCCTCAATGGGGAGGCTTCCCCTTCAACTATCCCTGAGTTCTATCTGGATAAAACCAAAGATCCTACAGCCAGCTGTTTGTAACAGCTTGAGTTTCTCCATCCTGGAAGACATGTGACTGGAAAGAGACAAGCCCTCCGGGAATCTGTCTTCTTTTCCTTCCTGGGACTTGTCACCAAAGCTAGAAAAATCTAAGGTCTGCCCATCTCTAACCTGGCTTCTTCAAGCTGATAGCTTCAGACACCTGGAACTTTGGGTAAGGGTGTGTCTTTAAATTACTGTTTTTTTTTTTTAATTTTTATTTATTTTTGTATGTGTATGAATGTACTGTATGCATGTAGGTTTGTGCACCCGTGTTGTGCAATGCCGCGGAGGTCAGAAGAGGGTCTCGGATTCCCCTGGAACTGGAGTTCTCCTGGAATTGGAGTTACAGACGGTTCTTAGCCGCCATGATGGGGATTGAACCCGGGTCCTCTGCAAGAGCAATCGGTGCTCTTAACCGCTAGGCTATCTCTCCAGCCCCAAATTACTGTTCTGTAGAATCAGAGTACATCGAAGCTGCTGCAGTCTAACCGGGTTAGGACTTTAAAACTGAGCCAGTACTTCAGGTGAGGCACAGCTCGCTAGAATACAGTATCAGACCTGTCTCATCCTGACTCCCCATTTGTCTCCATATCTCCTACCATGGGTAAACCCATGGCCTCGAAGTCTTCTAAACCCTAACAGCAAGGCTGTGAGAGAAGTATGGGTTCCTCCTCCTCCTCCTCCTCCTCCTCCTCC
>VZQC01002408.1:2515095-2605662 GCA_009823505.1 Rhizomys pruinosus | reverse complement strand
TGTATGTGTACGAATGTACTGTCTGCATGCAAGTCTGTGCACCTGTGTCGTGCAATGCCGCGGAGGTCAGAAGAGGGTCTCGGATTCCCCTGGAGCTGGAGTTCTCCTGGAATTGGAGTTTTAGACGGTTCTCAGCCACCATGTGGGTGCTGGGGATCGAACCCAGGTCCTCTGCAAGAGCGGTCCGCGCTCTTAACCGCTAGGCCATCTCTCTAGCCCTTAAATGCATTTCTTAGAAAATTTGTTCCCTGGTGCAGTGGAAGAATCAATTAGCACTTGGTACTTATACAGAAAATACACTCCCTTAGACTTCACTGCCTATTGCTCATTTGACATATGGTTATTAACATATCCATATTGATCAATGGAATTTGTTAATGGAAATGAGATTTATTTTTATTTGAACCATACTTATAAATAATTTCTAGGGGCTGGAGAGATGGCCTAGCAGTTAAGAGCACCGACTGCTCTTGCAGAGGACTTGGGTTCGATCCCCAGCACCCACATGGCGGCTGAGAACTGTCTTTAAACTCCAGTCCTGGGGGAATCTGACACCCTCTTCTGACCACCTCAGCATTGCATGACACAGTTGCACAGACCTACATGTAGACAGTACATTCATACACATAAAAGATAAATAAAATTAAAAAAATTAAAAATAAATAATTTCTAGGCAGCTCTGTGTAAAGAGTCCTTGGGGAAAGGTAAAAAAGAGGTATGCCCATCCCAGAATGGGTAAGTAAAACAAATATACAGGATCAAGTGTTGGCCAAGATGTGCCACAGTGAAAACTAGCATACAGCACTGATGGAAAACCGGTAACGTCTGCTAAAATCAGGCCTTTGATTCAGCGATTATGCCCCTCGGCGTATACTTACAAGGAACAATTCTCTAATAAGTGTCTCTGCCATTTCTTCACATCTTATAGCTGTTGCAACTGATAAAAGGATACCCCACAAACCAGTGCATTGACATGCTGAGAGGCCTTGGACCCCACCCAGGAGTCAAGGCTCCTCTGCCTCTGTTCCTCTCCCTCCCAGCTCAGGAATATACTTTTTTCAAAGTATTCTTTCTGTCTAAATTCTGGGCCACCAAGCAAGAAACAGTTACACCTGATACAATCCCCAAATTCTCACCAATCACACTATATCAGAAGAAGAGAGACAGAGGTCTTCTAGATACTTGGATAGACTTTTGCCACATAACATTGTCTTCCATTTCAATCCTGAAGAGAATAATTTACAAACTACTATCTCTTCTGTGCGCCAAAACCAGACTTTGTCTTAAGCCACTGCATGTTCGCCAAGTCTACTGAGTTCTTTTCAAAATAATCTCTGAGCCCTCAGATGCATCCACAACTTTTCCTCCTTTCCCCTTTTCTGTGGATAAATGGGTGTATAACCTTCTGAGGTGGGCTGGAGGGTAATCACATGCGTGTTATTTCTGTGGATAGATGGATGTGTAACCTTCTGAGTGAAGCTGGGCAGGAGGATAATCACATGTGTGTTATTTTTGTGGATAGATGGGTGTGTAACCTTCTGAATGAAGCTGGGCAGGAGGATAATCACATGTGTGTTATTTTTCCTCATGCTGTGATTTCTCCTTTTTCACATTGATAACTTTGTGTGACTTTTCTCCTGTTTAATCTATATTTGTCAATTTATTCCAATGAACCTTCAGGGAGCTGAAGTTTTCCCTCACTCCCACACAGCAAACTACTCGATGTCCTTTACTCTGGATCACTACCTCTAAGATGATTATATAGTGAAAACACAGAAGGATGGCTAGGTTCAGAATCAGCTGGGATATACAGCACTAGGTATGTCTGTGAGGGCTTTGCCACAGATGGTAAACTGAGGAAGGAAGGCTTACCCTGCATGTAGCCGACCTTGCCCCCATGGGCTAGGTAAGGGCCCAGACTAAAAGTGGGGAGAAAGGAGAAAGCAAGCTAACACTAGGACTAATTTTTCCTCAGGGTCTTGCCTCGCTGCCTCACTCCTGCCACCATGCCCAGACCACCATGATGGACGGCACCCTGAAGCCATCGGCCCAGACACATCCGCCCTCCTTTAACTTGCTTCCTGTGGGGGATTTGGTCTCAGCGACTAGATGAGTAAATAACACTAGTACCAATACTAATAAGAGTCAATCACTTTCCTAGTGGCTAAAGGCAGGCCTGCTTACTGATTACTGGGAGAGACAGGGCGCTTTAAGCTTTTGTAATGCAGCATGTTGGGTGTGTGCACGGGCCTGCAGGCACAGTGTTTTATTGTATTACCTTGTGGGAATTGGGCCCTAATAAACTGGCACACACAAAAAATGTGTCTACTGTATTATCAGTCTGAAACTGCCCTTCATCTCTAACCCAGGAGTCTCATGACTTCCACATGCATCCATGAACCTGGCAGGCTTCCTAGTGAATTTGCAAGTGAGGTAGAACCTGGAACCCTTCACAGGTATATTTTGATAGCTATGAATGGATGCGATTTATGAACATAGCCATAAGTGTTTCTAATAGCACTAATTTGTTATAGTCTAAATCTAAAACCCATCTACATGTCCTTTGATGACTGCACCACCCCACAACTATAACGAAAGAATGAATAGTTGCCGAATGTGTGCCGCAATATAGATTGATCTCAAAACCACGTTGAATAAAAAAAGAGGTGCAGAAGAGTGTATGTTCAAGAATTCTAACTGTATCAAGTTCAGAACTGTGCAAAACTGATCCAGCTTGATAAAGCTTGAACAGCCTTCATCTCTGTGTGAGGACACATGGACTGAGTTGGGTATAGCCTTAGGGGGCAAGGGATGTTTTAACTCTTGATCCTAGTGGCAGTATGATGAATGAATACATATGCAAAGGTCTATTGGGGCATACACTTAAGATGTGTGTACTGTACTCTACATGTGTTATATATCCATCAAAGAACAGAAGGGAGAGAGGGAGGGATGTGTGTGTCTCCAGGACACTGTTTAAATGGGCAGAGACTAGGAGACCTTGTCTTTCATCTTTCCATTTGTTGTGCTCATCTGTTGGAGGTTGATCTGGTTTCCTGTGATACTAATAGCTAGCTAGGGGCTGGGGGAGGGTCGTGAGAGTCACACTAGGGTCGTGCTAAGGAAGATCAAGCACCCATGCCTCAGTCCTAGTGAGGAACAGGGCCTGAGAAACTGAAGACTTGCCTTGCAGTGCCAGGGGCACGAGGCTCCTTCTGAGGCTCAGTTAGACTAGGGTCTTGCCACCCTGACTTCAGGCGAATGCCTCACTGCTTAAGTGGCTCTTTCTCCCCCTGTGGATTGTCTCCTCTCAGCCCAACCCAAGGAACAACAGCCTCAAACAGCTACTGACAGCACTAAGTCTCCTCACAAGTGAGGTAGGGCAGGTGTTTTATTAACTCTAAATCTTTCCCAGATGCTGGGTACATATTTAATAAAAATCAGGCTTGGGGGTGGGATGGAAGGGGAGAAGAGAAAATTGCTGCCCTCTGGGCTTGGGGGTTAGCAGTCCAGCCAGTCCCAAATAATTCATTCATCTACTGCTCATCTTAGAGTTATTAGTTATGGTATGTCTCTAAGGAACAAGTTTATTAGTGTTGCTAAGATAATTAGTTGGTGAGACTTTAAGGCAGTTCAAATTGTCCCCATGTATGTATTTCTTCCCAGAATTCCTCGTGGTTTCCGTTTCCTCTTTGTCCTATTTTGTTCACTTTTATCCCATTGGAAAACATTCACTTTCTATGCTCCAGATTCTCCACATGGCCTGGTCTCTTAATTAGAGATGAAGTCTCTAGCCTCTAGCTCAGGCTTCTCTGGGCTGAAGTTGCTTCAGCTTGCAGCTGGGGTCCCCTGACAGATCACCCAGGAAAGTGGGTGGGCTGGCTTCTTTTCTTAATTTTATTTATCTATTTATTTATTATTTTTTATGTGTATGAGTGTACTGTCTGCATGTAGGTTGGTGCACCTGTGTTGTGCAATGCCTCGGAGGTCAGAAGAGGGCATTGGATTCCCTGAATTGGAGTTAAAGACGGTTCTTAGCTGCCATGTGGGTGCTGGGAATCGAACCCCAGTCCTCTGTGAGGGTAGTCGGTGCTCTTAACCACTGAGCCATCTCTCCAGCCCCTGGCTTCTTTTCTTTATGCTCCACCTGTACCTAGGGGATTGATGAGGGGAAGGCACACTGATCCCTCATCCCACACAGAAAGCTTGCACTGATCCCAAACCCTACACATGTATAAATCGACATCACTTTGCTAGCAGTTTCATAAGCAACAGAGATCTCCTTTCACCACTCTGCTGCCTGGCTACATGGAAAGTCCTCAAACTCTGTGTAATATGCACACAGATTACCCAGGCAGCTTGGTAAAAGAAGCCTTGGGCTCAGCAGATCTGGACCGGCTCCAAGGATGCTGTAGTTTCTGGTCACTGTACTGCGAAGAGTGGGAGATTGCACTCACTGTTCCTTGACCACTCACATCAGACCTGGAGTCTTTTTCTCCCTCACAAAAGCCCTGTTATCCCAGTAGGAATCAAAGTAGAAGGTTCTTAATGGCCCCAGACATGACTCTCTAAGTCTTTGATTCTTTAACAACCTCTAAGTCCCAGAAGGCTCCACTGTCACCTTCACAGTACAGGTGATTGAGCTGCACCCTCTGGTGGATAACTGTGATTAGTCGTCAAGCACAGCCCTGCAGGCAACTGATAGACCTGGACTTCACAGGGGGCTGTGCAGGGAAGGTGCAACTGTGAGGGAAATCTTATTTACAGAAAGGGAAGTTTCTTAATCTTCTTTCTTTTCACAGTATTTAGATTCATATGTTAACAAAGAGCTTAACTTTAATTAATAAATTCTCCATTTTATAGCTACTAATAATTTCCTGCTATTTAGTTTAATAGAATTTTCATGTGCAGGATTTCAAAGCAGCTTTTTAAAGTAATAAGACATAAGAGTTTTAAGTAATAAGACCTAAATAAATGTGCTTTTCTCCAGGGCCCACTGGTTTCTACACCCTTCTGCTATTATAAGTCCATCATCCATCCATCCATCTATCCCTCCATCCATTCATCTATCCATCCACCCATTCATCTGTCATCCGCCCATCTATCCCTCCATCCATCCATCATACATCTTCCACCCATCCATCCATCATCCACCCATCCATCCATCATCCATCCATCTTCCACCCATCCATCCATCATCCATCCATCCATCCATCATCCATCCATCCATCCATCATCCATCCATCCATCATCCATCCATCATCCATCCATCATCCATACATCCACCCATCCATCATCCACCCATCATCCATCCATCATCCATCCATCCATCCACTGAGCATTTACTTTGTGCTTTGAAAGCACTGGGGATAAAACAGTGAAGAAAGAAAGTGTGATCCCTGTCCTCTTAAAGGTCACTCTTTTCCCAGGGAAAAAAATGGTTTCAGGTAAGCAAGACATCAGTGGGAGAAAAGTCAGGGGATATCCTGGCCAGGTTCTGGCAGAGGCTATTCAGGTAATTTGGTAGAAGGCTGTAATGGTTGGTTTTAATATCAACTTGCCACAAATTAACATGACCTAAGTATTGCCCTGATTGCCTTAAGTAATATGGGAAGACCCACTCCAAGTGTGGGCAGCCCCTCCCTGTGGCAGCCCAGATCAGTAAAACATGGCTGAAGGAAGATTGTGGCCTTAGGCCTGCCTGCCCGACTCTCTTGCTGGAGTCCATTTCTCTTGTTGCTGCTGCTGCTGATTCTTTCATTTACACCAGAACCAGTGTTTCCAGGCTTCCTCCACTGACTCAGGGCCGGTGGCTGTCTAGGATCTTCCAGGTTTCAGTACCAAATTGGGACTGCGGAGGCACGTGAGCAACAACAGGGTTCTCAACGTCTCCACTGTGAGACAGCCATGTGGTACTTGGGGACCACTCCAACTGCCCAGGTACTCACCAAGCCTTAAGGGATGGAACAACTACTGAGTTCTTAGACTCTCAGGTGTGAGACAACTATTGATACCGTTTCAACACAAGCCAATTTAATAAATTGTGGTGTGTGTGTGTATTCTATCAGATCTGTGCCTCTAGAGAACCCAGTCTAATACAAAGGACATTTAGTAAAAGTGGCTCTAACACTTCCTACATGAGCAAAATAAAATTAATCACAGGTAGTTAACTGGACATTGATTATATTGCCCTGAAGTATTGTGTGAATGGAAACCACGGAGGGTGGAGCCTGAATCACATACCACCCTGCCTAGCAGCTGCTGAGTGTCCGTCCTAAGTGATGCACACCCATCACTTCAATCCTCATCGTACATCTGCAGCTGGGGACTGTCTCCACATGCAGGCTGAACCCAGAGATGCTCAGGTAGAGAACAGAGACAGGTTTCTTTTCCACCTGCAGAGAGTGAAGTCTGGCTGCAATGTGGACCCTTCCCACCCCTCTCTGCACAGCCGCCGCACTCAGTCATCCCTCTGTGAGTTATCTACAGTTCATATTTCATTGCATTCCTAGCTGACTTTCCCTTCCTATCCTGCTTAGCTCATTAGTTGGCAGGGGAGCTCAGGGACTTAGATCTAATCCTAATATTAAGTAAAGAGCAAGCATAATGAGGAAGAGAAATCTTCTGAGGAAAAAGAATGTGTGTAACATATTCTGAAGTCAAGCCTGGGTGATTTCCTCTGCCTCCAGATGAGCCATATCAATGTTCTCTTTTTCTACCACAGATAACAGTGAGCTGTTGGTGGATTATTTTTAAACTTAATCGTTTCTGATTAGGAGATAATGGATTCACTTCACAAAAAAATTTAGAAAATTTTGCTGTACAAAGATGAGAATAGAAAGCTCTCAGATGCCACCACCCTGACCATAGCACAGAGAACATTTTGCTATGGACTTTTTATCCTTGTATCTTTTTCAATATAAATGCCTGAATATTACACTGTCGCCATTGCTCATGGAACAATACATGTCAAAAATGCAGATGAGATTAAAATATATCTAATGAAATTCTCAAAAATTCAACAAAAAAAAACAAACAAAATGAGGATGAATAGCAGCATTTGGGGGCTCGTTTGGCCTTTGAGATGCAAGGAAAACTCACATGTATGTAGTATAACTGGTTTTGTTTAGACCTTCCTAAGAGGGACAGGATTGCTGCAAATATCCAATTATTTATTTGGTTCATTCATTTGTCAGACATCTCAGATATTGGTGATAAAAAGGAAATAACATATTATTCCAGTCCTTGAAGAAGACATTGCTTTTCCGAGTCACGGCATTGCCTTCCTCGTGGTCCAGTCTCACTGAGCTCTGTTGTCTCCCCTCCCTTTTCACGTGCCCCCAAAGTCGCTGGCTTTGCTGGAGCAGTCAGGTTTCGCCCATTGACCCTCCCCCACTTCCAATCCCTTCTTGTTTTGCCTGTGGGTTTAACAGTGGCATAAAACTAATTTATAGCTCTTGCCAGGAAGAGGACAAATTTTCATCTTAGCCCATCATGCGGAAGCACTAGTACAGATGAATAATTGTTGACCCATGCTACTTATTAGAGATTCTACTAGGGTCACCCCGTTTGTTGTTTTAACACTAAAAATTAAGGGCCCCAGCAAGGGCTTCCATGGTAACTGAATTGATAATGAGATAAAACATCTTTGTCTTTGTGGGTGACCTCTCCTGGTGCTGCAGGAACAGCAGAGTGAGAGATGGGGACTTCCATCCATGACTAGCCCGGGGAAGGGTAGGCTGTCTGGGGATACTTTTGATTCTAGGTTCATGGTCATTTTCCCCTAGGGTCCTTATCAATCAGCATATGCCTAGAGAACAACTGGAATATTCTAAAAAGTGTTGGGAGGATATGGCAATAGATGCTGTTACTTTGGCCCTCGGGAGCTCACCAGCATGTGGCAGATGTTTCTGGACTGTCAGATACATGGAGTAATATAGGCTTGACATGCAGGAAAGGCTTGTATAAGAGGTGGTGATTAGAATGGACCAGAAACAATATGGTGAGTCTGGGATGCGGAACAACTTGCAAGGGATGGGAACCATCTTCAGAACAGAAAGGACCTGGTTCTTTCAGGGACCAATTGAGACAGCAGAGCAAGGAGAAATAAAGCTGTGTTGAAATACATAGTCAGATAAAAGGTGTGCCTCAATTGGCCATGACATTATGTCCTAATAATCTTATTGCAAGGTGAGGATTTTCTAAGTCTGAAGTGCATTTGATACATCTAACCTATGGAACACCCTAGCTCAACCCTTAGTCTGATATAGAACTTCATTGCCTCTGGCGATTGGGCTGACTAGGGGCTGTTTGCTGCTAACACCCTGCATCTTAATATCATCCTACATAGCTGGTCCAGAAAAAGACCCAAGCTCAAAATTCAAAATACAAATTCTACCTGCTATTCATTGCTCTCACAGCATTGCAAAAACTTAAAGATCAGAAGTTTGGGACCTTCTGTCCAGAGAACTTTGAAAGCCAAATGAGAGTCAGAAAGGCAGAAGGAAGCTTTGTTATACTTTTGGTTGGTCTATATCCTGGATATTTAAATAGGCATGTGCCATCTAATGTTTGGTGCCTAAAAGCTACAGCAGGCATGTGTGCACAGAGCCTTTCACACAGCTGGGCTCAACGCAAGTTTAGTGACACATTTATTCATTCTTTTTTTTTTAATTTATTTTTATTTTTACTTTATTATTATTTTTTTTAATTTTATTTATTTTTGTATATGTATGGGTGTACTGTCTGCATGTAGGTTTGTGCACTCATGTCGTGCAATGCTGTGGAGGTCAGAAGAGGGTGTCGGATTCCCCTGGAACTGGAGTTAAAGACGGTTCTCAGCTGCCATGTGGGTGCTGGGGATCGAACCCCAGTCCTCTGCAAGAGCAGTTGGTGCTCTTAACCGCTACGCTATCTCTCCAGCCCCCATTTATTCATTCTTATGCCATCTCTCTATCTAAGAGCGATTACCTTGAACTATCATTTTAGCATTTTAAAAAGTATTTTTATACTTAGTGTCTCATGTAACATCATAGATAAGGGTCAAGAACATTGGTTTCCATGACTTTTAATAAATTATCAACTTAAGTGGATTCAGAATCACTGTGGATGGGGCTGGGGAGATGGCTTATCGGTTAAGGGCACTGGCTGTTCTTGAAGAAGACCCAGGTTCTCCCAGCACCCACATGGTGGCTAACAACCTTCCATAACTCCAGTTCCAGGAGATCCAATGCCCTCTTCTGTTCTCCTCAGGCACTGCATGACATGGGTGCACTTACATACATGCAGGCAGTACACTCATTTACATGAAATAAAAATTAAAAATTAAAAAAACCAATCACCATGGAAATACACATCTGGACATATCTATGAATGTGTTTCCAGAAATGTTTAATTGAGGGGAAAATCCCGTCTGTAACGTGAGCAGCACCATCCTTTGTGCTAGGGTTGCTGACTGAGTGAAACAGAAAGGGGCCGGAAGACCAACATCTGTGTCTCTCTGCTCCCTGACTGTGACTGCAGTGTGACCGCTGCCTCACTTCTGCTGCTGTGACTTCCCAGTCCTCATGGGCTGAACCCCAAAATGTGAACCAAAATAATTTTTTTCCTTTCATTAAGTTTCCTTTGTCAGTTTTTTTGTCACAACAACAAGAAAAGTAATTAATATGTACTCAGTGGTGGCCTTTGCTGATATTCTCTGTGCTGGATAGCTTTAGTGTCAACTTGACACACCTGGGTTGAGGGAGCCTCAGTTGGGGAATTGGCTCCATTGGATTGGCCTGTGGCCACATCTGTGGAGTATTCTCTTGATGGTCGAGCAGTGTGGGAGGGCCCAGCCCATAAGAGTGGTGCCACCCTGGGCAGGTTGTTGTGTACTGTATAAGAAGGCGGGCTGGCATGAGCCAGGGAGCAAGCCAGTGGACAGCATTCCTCCATGGCCTGTGCTTCAGCTCCTGCCTCCAGGTTCCTGCCCTGAATTCCTGCCTTGTGCTACCTGAGTGATGAACTGTGAACCAGGAGATGTAAGCTGAATAAACCCTTTCCTCCCCAAGTTGATGTCAGTCAGAGTGTTTTGTCACAGCAATGGAACACAAACTAGGACATTCTCTGTGTCCCAGACCTTGGTCTAGGTCAGAAAATGATGACACAAAAGGACGCTGAGGCTGAATTTGGATGGAGATTCTGTCTGTTCATGTTGGCGCATGACCTAGGTAGCAGAAGAAAATGTCTTTCCTAGCAATTGTGCATCATACAAAGGTATCAGCTAGAGAAATAGTACAGTGGAAGGAGATTCAGTAAAGTGATGGGGCCAGTTGAGTTCATTCTCTCCTAGTCATTGGGCCCTACCTAATAAAAAGGACTGAATTACCATGGAGTGAGGTGGGATGAGTCAGGGAAGGAACTGCTAAGCTAGTCTTCCTCCTGGATTTGGGGGTGCGAACCCCGGACAGAAAGGAGTATGGGAAAAGCTTGAGAATGAGTAGGATAATTCTCATCAGAAGTATTCATACACTAAGCTTGGGAGCTACATTTGCTGTCACCAAGAGCCATAGTTCATGCCTTGGGAGAGGCAGGTGGTGATGTGATACTCTGAATCAAAGATCAGAAGCCCCCGCAGCAGCCTCCAGATCTGCCTTCTGTGTATTTCCATCTCAAATCAATGTGCAGCAGGCAGCCTCAAGAAGACAGAACCAGGGTCTGGACTGAAGCAGCCATGAACAATAAAGCCTCCTTGGCAGAGTGTAGTCAGAACTGATTCAATGTTCCAAGTAGTCACTGGTGGATACATAGCAAGTTGCCGAGCAGTACATATTGATATGTTTGAAGTTAGACTGAATAGGTTAATTTCATTCATACATTCTTCATTCAGTCAATCATCAAACTTTATCAATTATCTTCCATGTGTCAGAAACTGTTGATAGAACCTAGTGATAAAATGATAAATAAGACCCCGTGTCTATTCTCTACAGATGGTTATAGCACAATGGCTGAAAAACAGACCGATATTTGCCATATGTGATAACTGCTGTGACTGAAATAAGCCTGTCTCCCTGCAGGAGCAGGGAGGAGAGGCAATGTGAGATGTAGACTGGATGTGTCTGAGAGGGGATGGAGCTGGAGTGTGCTTTGACGATGAGTGAGGATTTTCTTGGCATGGAACAGGTTTGCGGTAGAAGAAAAGATCATGAAGGCAGACAAAAACAGGACATCTAGAATTCAACAGTATTTGAGAACTATGGTTAATTCAGCCATCTTGGGAGGTCAGATTGGTCAGAGTCAAGGTTGGCAAGGAAGAGCCCCACCTACAGGGGTAGTGAGAGCTCGTCATGAGGGTTTTGGTGGGCCAGTCAAGGAGAAGATCGAGTCATGAAAAAATTCTCCTGGAAACATTTCCAGGTGGGTAGGGTGGAGTGGGGGCGTAGGTAACGGTCGCGAAATGTAGGTTTCTACCCAATAATTGAAGCTTATAGCTCATTTGTAGACAGAAATATTCACTGAAGATAGAGTAAGTTCTAAAATGTAAACTGTGGTTGAACTTTTATAAATAGAATATTTTAAACATATTATATTTAAAAACAGAATTGCTTTATATTTTAAGTGAGTTCATTATTATTAAGTCAATGTTGGGGTATCTTCTTATTACTAATTTCTACAACATGGGCAAACATTGGCCTCATGTTAAGTGAAAGATGGCAATAATGAAAGTCTACACATTGCATTATTGCAGTTTGGGTAAAAAAGAAGAGCTAGAAAGCATATCTAGCAAATCCAACCACAGGGGTCTGACACTGTATCAGCTCACAGAAACTGACTGTTAACTTTTCAGGAATTTTGTGAACTGATTATTAACCATAGCCATTATTAAAGTTAAATGACATAAGCTTATAATTAGATAAATTATATTAAAAACAGGGACTAAATACATAAAACTTGTTACTCTTACTTGTCTGACTTTTACTATTATATATGGTCTTAAGGTCAACTACAAGTCTGTAACATATCTGTATCTGATGACAGAAATATTAAACAATGTTGAACATTGCTTCCCAGCTCTGTGCCCCATGATATGACATTGGCCCTTTGAAATTAGCCATGGTGGAAACATTTATACCACTGGAAATTGGCAAATGGAACTTGGTTGCCTATTTGGCTGATTACTTAAGAGTAGATTGAAGAGAAGTGACGGAGAGAATATTAAGATAAATTAAACTGGGAAGCGTGCAGTACATACGGCTGTGATTGTGTTAAACAGAACAATGACCAGGGAACATTCTTTCCATATTCTAGAACTGTCATCGGACTCAGCTAAGAAACTGTTCTTGCCACTCAGGATAAGCTGACATATCTCTTTGCTGCTTTGCTTTAATCTTGTTAACATAGGGGAAAATGCCAGCCAGTATTCATACTGAAGTCACACATTCTTCGGAGACACCATGACTTCCTTCCTGCACCGGAGAGTCATTGCAGTCTGAGTTTTCCACATGATGGTTGAATCACAACTGTAGGTTGGTTATGGACACAAGAATTTAATATAAGCAGTTAAGGTATCTGAGTGGTTATATGGAATTTAAAATTACAAGAATCTTGCAAGACGATTTAGTTGGTAAAATGTTTGCTGTGCAAGCATGAAGATCTGAGTTTGAATACCCAGTGGCCCTGTCCAAAGGCAAGTGTGACAGCATGTGTCTGTAACTCCAGTGCTGGGGGGGGACACAGGAGGATCCCTGGGCTCACTGGGAAAACTGGTAAATTCCGGTTCAATGAGAGGCTCTGTCTCAAAAATAAGGTGGAGTCACCTAAGGCTCATTGTAGGAAGCTTTCTTTGTAACAAACAGGTATCACATGGCCCTGCTAAGGGAAGGGGAACACAGTACCTGCCTGCAGCCACTGTAGGGAACTGGCCTCTCAGCTCAGAAACCAGCCAGCTACTTCCGTAGCCTGTCCTGAGAGGTCCCTCCACCTCAGGCCCTTAGCATGGGACAATGAGACACGTTTTCCCACACTTGGCCGTGACTTCCCACCTGCCCAAAGACTGCTGACCCCTGGACAGGAATTTCAGGCTGATGGCTGATGGCCTATCTTCAGCCTATGTCCACTCACAACACCAGCTATCTAGGTTGGTGATCCACACCAGGATCTCTTTCCAACCCGCTGGCCACCCAAATGAAATGCAGGCCCACTTTGGCCCGTATGCACACACACACACACACACACACACACACACAAACACACACACACACACACACACACAAATGATGGCTGGGAACTGTAATGATGTTAATAGGGAATTCGATTTATTGCCCGCTACAGCCTGCTTTTATAAGCCAAATGGCGTCAGCTCTCAGAGCCAATCACAGACCCCCAACTCCCGCACCACTGCACACCGTTGCCCCACCCAGCATCACACACCTAGGCCACGTTGACTGCTTCTCCTTGGGGTAGGGTCAGAGAAATCCCCTGATTCCCATCCACGTGGTGCCCTGAGGGGTGCTAGCTGAGAACTAGCCCCCAATTCAAACTGGATCTTCCTACAGCTCATGGATTGTAATGCAACCAGGGTAGAGAGAATACTAATGCATTCCTCAACTGTCATCAGTGACGCTTCCTCATGCTTCAGAGGATGATGACCACAGAAGGCCACAACTGGCCAATGAGTAGAGAATAAGAGACTGCAGAGTGTGTGCCCCTAGCTAGGATTCCTACATTAAAACCTTACCCGCCCCAGGTTCAAGGACCATTGTGGAAGAGAGAGTGGAAAGATTGTAAGAACCAGGGGTGGTACATAATCATAAGGAAACAGAATCCTGCAGGCTCCTGGGAACTTCCTTGTATGAACTTACAGCAATGGTGACAGTGTGCACAAGACCCGTCAGGTAAAAACCAGCATATAACTGGGGAACTGGGCGGGAGGTCCTAACATTAGCTGAGGAACTATTGGCAGCTGATCACTGCTCTCTGAGGGATGGTTGATCTTTGAGGGAGTGACTCTAATAGGCTGATCAGCCTCTGATGGATGAACTTGCACCCAGGGACATCTAGGGACACAAACTTGACTCGATAGGCTTTAGCATATAAGACAGAATACATGAAATCTTATGGGAGGGCTATGGAGGGCTGCAGATAGGGAAGGTCTAAATATGATTAAAATGTATTGTATGAAATCCACAAAAATTCAGTAAAAGTATACATTGAAAAAAGACACCCAGTGTTGCCCTCTGGTCTCCACATGCATGCACACACATGTGCACATATAGGAACATTTACGCATACCACACAGAAAATGAAATAAAGAGTATATCATCCATTTTATTTTTATATATAAATTGCATTATATATTATTTATACCCTCAAAATTTATAATAAGCATGTTCATATACATAATACATATTTTTCTCCAGAAGAGCCAGTTGGTAAATGTCCACTAAACTATCACTTATCAAATTAAGGGATCTCTAACTTGGCTCAGACTTAAATTTCCAGTCTTGGTGAGATGGGCACCGACAAGGCAACTTAAATGCAGGTATAGAGAAGTGAATAATGCCTTCACAGCACATCCCCAGCTCTGAGCGTGCTGAGATTCTGAAAGCAGTGTTGAGCAGGGAGGCCACAGGACCCCTGCTGATGCCGTGGGTAAGCTGTCCCACATGGGGAGTGAGTGGCCTTCCAACCCTGTTGTAACAATATTGATGATCCCTGCCAGGTCTTGACTCATAAAGGAAGCTGATGTGGGTCAGTGCATCCTGAAGTGGACATAAATCCTAAGGTTGTCCTGCCTGACCTCTGACATTTCAGCAGCCGCTGCCGTCAGGCAATTGGCTGAACTGTTGACAGGAAATGGGGATATCCTGGGTGCCACAGAACCAAGACCTTTAAGTGGACTTCATCATTTTTGTTCCACACTACACTGGGAATTCACAGATCAGGAGATGGAAATCATGGCAAGTACTAGCCATGGTTTGTTGTGTGGACAGATCTGCAGAAGCAGAATTTCTGGATACTACCAGAGGCCCCAGAGAAACCATGCATGTCCTCTAGAGACTATAGGCCATGGGGAAATTGCCAGGCATGGCCCTTGATCATGCACAGAATCTTTTGTTGTTACCTCAGATGAGAATATCAATGATTGAGGTCAGCTTCCTCTACTTGGACAGCACTCAAATCAAGGAATAAGCAGGTAAAATTCCCCACCAAAGAAGGTGCTAGCTTCATACTACAAATGTTTTCAATAAATTGCTTTTTAAAAACCAAGGAAGGGGCTAGAAAGATAGCTCAGTTGATAAAGTGCTTACTGCCCATGCGTGAAGACCTTAGTCCCACGTGGAAAGGCTGGGGTGATGGAAGGTACCTCTCATCCTGGCAAGGCAGAGGCAGGCAGGTCCCACTGGCCAGCCAGGCTACCTTACTTCCTGAGCCTTGACTGGTGAGTGGGAGATTTGTCTCAAAAAACAAGGTAGGAGCTGGGAATGGTGGCACATGCCTTCAGTCCCAGCACTCACGAGGCAGAGGCCAGCAGAGCTCCAAGTTCGAGGCTAGCCCGGTCCACATAGCAAGTTCCAAGCCAGATAGGGCTACACGGTGAGAGTGTCTCAATAAAAATAAAAATAAAAATAATGAAACAAAACAAAAATCCTGAGGAAAGACACCTGAGGTTGCCTCAGTCTCTGCCTGCATGTGCACACGCAGCATGCGTACCATACATGTGCACCTACCCACATACGTACACATACACACATAGAAAAACTATATATGCATAATGCAGATTATCTCATAAAACAATTGTATTGCATTTAAAAATTATCCAGGGCTGGAGAGATGGCCTAGCGGTTAAGAGCGCCGACCGCTCTTACAGAGGACCCGGGTTCGATCCCCAGCACCCACATGGCGGCTGAGAACCGTCTGAAACTCCAATTCTAGGAGAACTCCAGTTCCAGGGGAATCCGAGACCCTCTTCTGACCTCCGCGGCATTGCACGACACGGGTGCACAAACCTACATGCAGACAGTACATTCATACACATACAAAATAAAAAAAAATTAAAAAAAAAAAATAAATAAAATTATCCAACACAATACAGGGTTTTTCTCTGGATGGGATTACAGGCAAATTTCTTGGAAGGGGTGTTTTTTTCCTCTTAAGTGTTGTACAGAATGGGTATTAACTTTATGATTATTAAAATAAACACTATCTTAAAAATAATGCAGTTGAGGGAGGAGGCATAAAACAAATGAAAGACAGCAAAAAAACAAAGCAACCCCAAGAAATCCACAAAAATGACGATGGGGACTATCACTCAACCCTGTCAGAGCTAGCCTTGACTTGCAGTCCTGAGTGCAGGGACAGCAAGCTGAGGGCCCAGGCCAACTAGGGTGGTAGAACACAGACAACACATCACCATCATCCTTGATCCTGAGCCCTGTGCCCCCACTAAAAGATTGCTGGGCAAGCTGGCATGTGGTGCACACCCTTTAAATCCAGCACTCAAGGAGGCAAAGCAAGTGTGAGTCTCTGTGAATTTCGAAGCCAGCCTGGTCTACAGAGTGAGTTTCCAGGCCAGCTGGGCTACAGAGAGATACCTGTCTCAAAGAGACCAAAAAAAAAGAAAAAAAAAAAGAATTGCTGGGCGTGTGGATACATCCTTTTAGTCCAGTACTTTAGAGCATGGCGAAGGGTGTATCGGGCTGTGAAATCAATACTATCCGCTCGAGAGAGAGAGAGAGAGAGAGAGAGAGAGAGAGAGAGAGAGAGAGAGAGAGAGAATAGGATATCCAGGGATGCTCAGCCCCATCTCCAGTGGCCTAAGGGCACTAGTTCAGCACCTTACCACATGTACTGGCTCATTGGCTGGTGGGCGAATGGGTGAATGGGCAGGTGAACTGCTATTTAGCATGGGTCCCTGGGTGAGGTATCCCCCGCAGCAGGAGCTCACAGACATCTTGCTGCTCGTTTGTGTTGTGGGCTGATTGAGTGCCATGGCAGACCACTCTGTTCTGAGGTGTCCAAGAGGAGCAACAAGGAAAAGGGAAGGAAATGAGTTTGGAAACCTGGGCTTGAGCCCCCATCAGCTGTGGGATCTGGGGATATGTGTTTAACTTCTCTCTGTTTCACCTGTAAAGTTGGAGCAACAGCAGGACTCCCATGGTGGGGCCAACCGAAGACCCGAAAGAATTGCGTGTGGATAAAGCACACTTCCCAGGGCACATTGGGAATCAGTCGTGTCTGCTGATGCTGAAGGTCGTGGTGACCACTCTAGGAGCTGGGCCGGGGAGGACTAGTTAAGAGCATGCAATGTGGTGACGTTGATGCTCTGGCCTTGCTGGGAGCAATGAGCATCTGTTAAGGAAAATGGATGCTTTAAGGCTGGCTAGATTTCGAAACCTCCAGAACCAGGCTTGCTTGATGCCGAATGTACTAGCCTGGACTTTTAATGACTTCTGAATGAATTCACACTGTCTTTGACACGCAGGATGCCAGTGTAGGACAGGTGTGCTTGCTTTCCTGCTCACTGCCTGTTTCCTTTCCCAAGTGCCCCAGCCAGTCTTCTGGAGTCGACTGCTGTTGTGCTTTCATTTCTTCTCCTCCTGAGCACCCATCTCTGCTGACCCAGGGACAGGGGTCATAGGGAGAAGGGTCTTTGAAGAGAAGACCAATCTGTCTCTGTGGAGCCAGAGGGCCTGTGCCCTAGCCCTGTGATCAGAAGGGTTCAGATTGGAGCGTGGCTCTGTGCTGGACTCCCTGACAGATGGAGAGCGACAAGCGAGTCATGTGTAGATCAGACCGGGAAAGACAAGTGCCCGGTGAGCTGGTTTTTGCTGGGGAGAACCATTTTATTTTTCTAGAAATGACAATTTTATGTGTCAACTTGGTGAGCCACAGTAACAGATACTTGGTCAAACATTAGTCTAATTGCTGCATGAAAATAGTTTTTTGTTGTTATAAATTTTATTTATTTTTGTATGTGTATGAATGTACTGTCTGCATGTAGGTTTGTGCACCTATGTTGTGCAATGCCACAGAGGTCAGAAGAGGGTGTCGGATTCCCCTGGAACTGGAGTTCTCCTGGAATTGGAGTTACAGACGGTTCTCAGCCTCCATGTGGGTGCTGGGGATCGAAACCCAGGTCCTCTGCAAGAGCAGTAGGTGCTCTTAACTGCTAGGATATCTCTCCAGCCCCGAAAATAGTTTTTAAATGAGATGTACATTCAAGCCAGTAGGCTTAGAAAAAAGCAGATGACCCTCCATAACGTGGATGGGCCTCATCCATCACTTGAGGACTTTAAGAGAAAACAGATGGAGATCCTGGAAAGAGACGGAAATTTTGCTTCCAGATCATCTAGATTCAGACTTCAGTGTCAGCCCCTCCCTGGTCTCCAGCTGGCCATGAAGATTTGAACTTGTCAGTCTTCATAACTGCATGAGCTAATTCCTCACTATAAACCAAGTGTTTGTGTGTGTGTGTGTGTGTGTGTGTGTGTAATACACATGTATACATGTGTGACTTAGTCCATTCCTGCTACCACAAAATTCATTAAAGTAGGTAATTTATAACAACAGGCATTCTATTTCACAGTTCTGCAAATCCAAGATCAAAGTTTCAGCAAAAGGGAGGAAAGGAGCAACCTTCAACTTCAAAGAACATTATCCCAGTCATGAGAGTTTAGCACGCACCAATCAGGCCATTTCTACAAAGTCTACTTTTATTTAAATAATTTTTATGTATTCAAGTCTTTCATACATTTGTACAATGCATCTTGATCCACCAGGACCTCCCTCCAACTGCCCCTTGTGCCCCTATCCCATCTCCCAGTCAATTCCATGCCATTTTTTGGTTGTTACCCCTCTGCCTCCAGTTGGTGCTGCTCCTATGTGTATGGGTGTAGAGCCATCCACTGGGGCTCCCACTTTTTTTTTTTTTTTGGCTTTTCGATATTTATTTACAGTTACCAATGGTAGAGAATATTACAGTTTCAGCTTCAGCTTCCAAAGCAATTATTAACACATCTCACAATTCCTGACTAAGCATTCCAGAGAAAAAGAACAAACAATAATGACATTGTACCATCAACACTGTTACCAGACCATCTTTTTCTGCAATGTTTTCTCTCAATTTGCACTCACTCGTGTGTTGCTGAGGATCAAACCCAGAGTCCTATGTGTGTTAGTTAACATGTGCTCTATTATGGAGCTGAAACTGTCCCCTAGGATCCTCTAGTATTTCAACTCTTAAATGTTTTGCTAAATATTTACCACAATAACTTCATTAATGACAATCATCTCTTTTTTGTTTTGGGAGGTTTATTGTTGTTTTGTTTGTTTTTGTGGGAGTTTTGAGACAGGGTCTCCCCATAGCCCCAACCGGCCTAGAACTTATCTCTCAGAGATCTTTTCCCCCCTCTCTCCTGAGTGCTGGGGTTAAAGATATATGCACCACACCTGCTAAGATCATCTCTGTTTGAGATCATGTCTTACTGTGTAGTGCAACCTGGCCTGGAGTATGAGCTTCTCTGACCTCAGCATCTTGAGTGCTAGGACGCACCACCATACATAGCTCTAATGATCTTAAAAGTTAAGAATTTCATTTTGTAATAGAGCTAATTTTCCAGGAAAATCTGTAGAATCTAGAGCAATCAAGACCTCGGGGGCAATGGAATGATTCAGATCAAGGGATTTTCCCAGCAATTTTTTGTGTCATTAACATTTATTTTAATTAAAGAACTATGAATTCAGACTTAAGGCTCCCAGTTCTTTTTTTATTTTTTTTTAATTTTTTATTTCTTTTATGTGTATGAATGTACTGCATGCAGGTCTGTGCACCCGTGTCATGCAATGTCATGGAGGTCAGAAGACGGTGTCAGGATTCCCCTGGAACTGGAGTCAAAGACGGTTCTCAGCTGCCATGTGGGTGCTGGGGATTGAACCCCGGTCCTCTGCAAAAGCAGTTGGTGCTCTTAACCACTAGGCCATCTCTCCAGCCCAAAGGCTCCCATTTCTTAATACAACCACAGAGTGGGTTAGATCTCAGCCTATGAATCTAGAGGGGAGGGGACTTAACATGGAGAGCAGATGTACATGTGTCTACACAGTAGCTATGCAGCCACAGTTTTAAGCAACAAATGAAAGTTGTAGTTAGGCCTGTGACAGTGGGTGTGTAATGAGCATGAAGAGAGCTTTTCTTGTCATTACACAATACAACAATAGCAGCTATTTATAAATTATTAATATTCTGTTATAAGTAGTTTAGAGATAACAATGTAGGAGGATGTGTGTTGTTGATATGTAGACATTATAGCATTTATATGAGAGACTTGGATGCCTGTGGATTTGGGTATGCACAGGGTCTGGATCTAGTCCCCACAGCTATGACTGTCTACAGGTGCTCACTGTATGTTCTCTGAGGAATCCTCACCATCCCCTCACCAGCCCAGGACTACAGACTGTTTAACACTTGAAATCGTTACATCTTGCCTCTAGAAAAGACCAGGCATCCTGGCTTTTCCTGAAAACTCCAGGTGTTCACAGCATAGTCTGAAAGCCCACATGCTAGGAAACCCCTTAATCCTATTCTTGCCCCAGCCTATGTAGACTCCAGAGTCTAGGAGAGTCCATTAACTTCCTTGGAAAGGTTTCATCACCTGTCACTTGGCCACCAAAGGATAGGAAGACACAGCAGTAGGAGAGATCACAGAGTAACGATGATAGCAGCTATGACTGATGTGCTGTTTTTCAGGAGCCAATGTACACTTTAGACAGATTACATGTATCACATTATTTGTTCTCACAGAAGAGCCAGAAGTTAGGTATTATCATCAGCCCCATTCTAGTGATGTGAAAACTGAGGCCCAGAGAGACAGAGCTGCCTGGCCCAGGTTTCCATGGGAGACCAGACAGAGCTGATTCTTCTGTGCTGGGCCAGGTTGTCCCTCAACCCCAGGACACTTCCCTCTATTCCAACAAAGAGCAGCGCCCTTGACGTTGAGCAACCTAGAAGACTTATCTCTGCTGGGCTTTCCATGTTCACCTTAGATGCCAATGGGTGGACCACAGTGTAGACATTGATGGGAGATTTACTCAGTGAAATATGGTAATACCCCAGCCCTAGAAGAAAAGGTATGACAGCCTGTTATTTCCACTGACAACTGCACTGGAAAATAATGTACTCCTATTTTTAAAAGTCCTATCACAAATTAAAGCAGCTGAGATATAAAAGCCTTGAGGGAGGGCATCCATGCAAATGTAAATGTCAACATGACCCTTGATGGCCAGGACTCTATAATTATGCATTCTCAGAGTGTCTGCCTCGCTTTCTCACATTGACCTGTTTCCCTAGCTGGCTGGTGAGTGGTCACTGGGGCAGCTCACCTCCTTGTACTTGGGCACCATGTAACTGCTTCTCATCCACTCTGGGACAACCAGACCAGCATAATGACTCAGAGCATGACAGCCATGGGAGGAAGAACACTATAACTAAACCTGTGTCTACTACAGGTAGCAGCAATTACCGGTGACAACTCATGATACTATACCAAGTGCCTGTTACCAACCAGGTAATTACTTCATTGAAGAGAGCCAGAACTCCAAAATGATTCTTGCATTAGGACACCAGATCCTGTTTCAGCGCCTTGCTCTCCAGTGCCTTACGTTCCTTGTGGGAAAATTTAGTTAAGATGGGTAGCATTCTAAACCAATGGGAACTCCCTGGTCACACCCATGGGGTGGGATTTAGTGACGAGTCATGCTTGATATATAATCAGACATCTTGAAATAAAATCTCTCTCTGCATTTGGACCTTAACTTGCATCCACATGGTGTGCTTTCCTGCCCGTGTTTTCCACATGGATCGTCCTGGGATTAAACGCCTCCCCCCAAATCTTGGTGGACCACCCACAATTGGCACCTGTAAGTGGGGCAGGAGGAAATCTTAACAAATTAGGTATGTGTACCCCTAAATCTTGTCTTTTTCTTCTCTTTCTCCTCTCCTCTCTCTCTCCTGATATCTATCTACTGTGGTGGAGCCGTCTTTCCTGCTGGTTTCAGTGGATGGGAGAATGATCTGAGAACGTGCGGCTTTGTACACATGGAGGAGAGCAGCCTGGCTCTGATTTGGCTCAGAGGGAGCACCCAATGCCTTCCAGGCATATGTCTCCTGGCATGGTCACTCCTGCAGGCTATAAAAGCTAGTGACTTCAAGGCTGAGTTTAATATTAAGGCTTAGTAGCCATGCTTGGCCTTGAAACCATTTTTCATAATTCTACAGGTCTGAAAAACTTTCTGATTTTAATTTCTCCCCCCACCCCCCAAAGAAAGGCTTCATCTCCTACTGTGAAGAGCCTGTTCTTCAAGTTTGGCTCTGACCTTAACTAGTTCATATGTAAATTTTCTCCTGGTAGCTCTCCCTGACCTGAGCCCACTTCTTTCTGATGCAAATTAAGGCTTTTCATGGGAACCACTCTACCAAGAGCAGCTTTTTCCAGATAATTTAAACCTTGGCCACTTGATACCTTTTTCTTAAATTTTGCCTTTTATTGCTCTCTTGTCTTCTTGTGGGTTTCTTTAGTAACTATTTCTAAATCTAACTTCTTACCAAAACTGCTATTTGTAGATCCAAAATTGGGATTCAGCTAACTGTATCACTTCAGTAATTCAAATCCATTTCAGCATGCATAAAGTAATATTTTTACCTAAACCCCAGATACCCTAGATATCTTTTGAGTAAATATATGTGCACAGTTAAAATTAATTGGTTTTTATTTTATCTTGATTTTTTTTTTAATGTGTTTCATCTCAAAGATTTTTTTCTGACAGAATTCTTGATCACACGTGGTTTGAGCTTTGGCGCCATGGGCCTGCCTGCTGTGCATGCATACCAGCTGCCGGACTGAGCACATGATATCTAAATCATGCCCTTTAAATTTTGATTTGAGGTAACATTCTTTTGATTTCAGCATTTTGGAAACAAAATAGATGGATTTCTAGGAGAGTTTACAGGCCCTGGAGTTCTAACAAAACAAACTTGCTCTGATAAATTGTCTTTTTTTAAGGACCATTGGTAAAAGTCTCTTTAACAACCTGAATTGATATTTTGGTTCAATTTAAATGAGAAATTTTTTGAATAAAACTGTTTTATGCTTCTTTAAGCCCATCTTCAAGCTGTTTGTATGTATAAGTGAATGCAAGTTACTGCTTTTAATTCATTATAATCCTGCAGGTTTAACTCTAATTAAGAGCTGACTATAAACAACAATAGGGGCTGGAGAGATGGCCTAGCAGTTAAGAGAACCGACCGCTCTTGCAAAGGACCTGGGTTTGATCCGCAGCACCCACATGGCGGCCGAGAACCATCTGAAACTCCACTTCCAGGAGAACTCCAGTTCCAGGGGAATCTGATGCCCTCTTCTGACCTCCGCCGCATTGAATGACACGGGTGCACAAACCTGCATGCAGACAGTACATTCATACACATACTGAAATGAATAAAATTAAAAAAAAATAGATTCAACTCGTAAAAAATATTTGTTTTATACCCCTTAGTGTTAACAATTTTTAATTGGGTTTATAGTATGCATATTATTCAGTTTAATGATAAATTGTTGTTGATTATTGTTAGTAATTGTTAATGGTTATAGTTATTGTTATTAAATATAATTAATAATAGTTGATAAAATTCAGTCTAAAAATAAATTGTTCATTGTTGACTATTATTATTGACAATTATTATTCATAATTATTGATTATCGTGACTAATAATGGTTAATAATAATTATTGATAATTAATAATGGTTATAATTATTATGATTATTGTTGTAATTATGGATAATTATTCTTTTTTTGATGCAATAATTTTATTTTTTTAATTTTTTTTGCATTTACTTTCATTTATTTCATTTTTTTAACAAGAAGTAATAAGTTTTGAGTACAAGCATCCTTCATGTAAAACCAATTTGCAAGCAGTTGTGTCCAAACCCACACAGCCCAAGGCTCGCACCATCCAGCTGGAGGGGCTTGTATGTACATTCAAGTTGATCAAATAAGCGTCCAGTCTATATTGCTGTAGTTTCACCATTCACACCAATCGCAGCCCTTACATTCTACTATGCCCCTCTTCCACAGATTGTTCCCTAGACTTAGAAAAGGGGCACAGGTGGACGAGAAGCAAAACAGTCTACCTTCTCTGGAGATGTTGTTTTGGACTCTTACCAGTTATGACTGTTTCTTTTCATGGGCTGACAGTTTGTTAAGGAATAACCTTTCAATCCTACTAATGAAGCACAGGCAATTAGATATATAGATATTTAAACAGTACTAATTATTATGGTAAGTTACTTTGGTATAGACACAGATGTTTGGATAGTATGCTAATCCATGAATTATGTTTTTTCTGTAAAAGATGACAAGGTCTTACTGTGGCTTTTAACATCTCCTAACCACTAGAGGATGTAAGCTTGTGGCATCAGCTGTGAGTTATTCCTCCAAGGAGAGAGCTAATAGCCAATTCGATTTGGGATATACAGACATGGCTGCCACTGCTGCACAGTATTTCCATGCAGGTGAGGTGTAGCTGATGCTGACACTCAAGCTGGTGCTTGAGTCTTGCTTGACTCAAGGACACCAATATTTGCTTTATTGGTTTAGTGGCCTTTGGTAGCACTTTCTATTATACCAGAGACCAACTTTACACTTGCAAGTGTGGTCTCAATGCATCTTTCCCATGCTTACATCAGGTCTTTGACAGCAGGGCTTTACCACCTCTCTTCTTGCAGGTATCCCAGTTTATTGTTGTAATTATGGATAATTATTATTCTTCCAAAGTCCTTAATAATAAGACAAGATGGATCGGTTCAAGACTACAAACAACTTTGGTCTGTCTACTTTTGGGCACCCTCCTCAATCTTTAGATTTGTAAATAGCATAGGGACGGTTAGGTTTAGCAGAGGGACAGCTTAGGGATAGTTAACCAGAAGGGACAGGATAGAGAAAGAATAGGAGTAAACTTTAGGGATGGTTCATTGAAAGCAATTGGTTGGTAATGAGCCTAAGAGGTGGCATATGGATCTCAGCTGTTTTATGTGTTACTAGGACATTTATTCTAATTATGTTAAAATAACCCTATAACAAATTATAAAAATTTCATGTTTCTCATTGAACATCAAACAATATGGCTTTCGGGACTGGAGAGATAGCCTAGTGGTTAAGAGCACCGACGCTCTTGCAGAGGACCCGGGTTCAATCCCCAGCACCCACATGGCGGCTAAGAACCGTCTGTAACTCCAATTCCAGGAGAACTCCAGTTCCAGGGGAATCCGAGACCCTCTTCTGACCTCCGCGCGGCATTGCACGACACTGGTGGGCAGACCTACATGCAGACAGAATCTAACACATACACATTACATAATAAAAACAATAAAAAAATAAAATTATAAAAAAAAAACACTATGCTTTCCTCTCTTGCAGGTTAAACTAACAAATCTTATTGGTATGTATGTGTGTATATAGTTGGCACCACACATGTGTGTATGGATGTGTGTACTTGTGTTGTCTTAAGGTATATTTTAATGTTAACGCATGATACCAGTAAAACATGGCCTCTGAGTTGGAACATGGCACGTCCATCTCAAGGATGCATAATTATATTAAACAAGCCAACACATAATTCAACTTTCAACAAAGGTTATGGTTTATTATTGAAAAATTTTAAAATAATGATTCTACCTGCCACCTACTGGTTATGTCCTTTCAACATCTAAAACAAGATGCAGCCAGGCTTTCATTGTATTAAAATGGTTAAGAAGTTTTGGGTCTTTGGGAAATAAAAAAAAAAATAAGAAAAAATATAAAAATAGAAAATGTGAGTTTCCATTAACACATTCTGCAGCGAATTTGGCGGCTGTATCATTTTTTTTTTTTTTAATTATGTGCTTGCATACAGGCTTAAGCCAAGCCTGCATTTCATTCAGATGGCCGTGGGTAGCTGTGTGTTCAGGCCTGCATTTCATTTGGTGGACCAGTTGATTTGGAAAAAGCTCCCTTTGGTGGCACCAACCTGGGTAGTCTGGTGATAGAAATTCCTGTCCTGGCTCTGGGCAGGTGAGAAGTCTACGCCAAGGTGGGAAAATGTGTCTCTGTTCCAGGCTAAGGCCTGGAGGCCTCAGGCCAAGCTTACGGAGTAGACCAGCATGACCTCTATGCCAAGGGGTCAGTTCCACAATTTCACCAATGGTGCACTGTTTCTCTTCCCTTAGCAGGATGTGCTGCACATCATGACAAAGGAAGCTCCTAGAAGCTCCCACAAAACAACACAAATCAAGATGTAATGACTGTCAAACTCTCGATGGGCATATCTAGATAGCCGTATTGACTGATGGGCATAAAAAAAACTGTAAAAGAAAAATTTTATTAAGAGCTAGCTATTGAACAATCTTAAACGCAGGTTTTCTGCCGACCTGGAGACGGCCAAGAGCGTTGGAGAAATAGTCATTAAAATCCACGCTGTAAGGTTGCAGTTTAAAATTGGTAACTTAAAAAATAATATTTATATAGAGAGGTCTTTCAGTAGAGATTTACAGAGAAATACAAAATAAACCAATAAGGCTAATGGACTTGATTTCTATGAAGTCATGAGATTTCCTGATATATAGTTTTAAAGAACAAATGCGTATATTTAGTTTTAAAATTTCATTTGGCAGGTATTCAACTTGTGCCAAAGGCTTTGTCTACACTATTATAGGGTATTAGTAGACTTAGTAAAAGGACTTAATAAAAGTGNAACTTGTTTTAGTTTTATAATTTGTTTGAATTTGCACAACAATACTTTGGGGTTTAAGGTACGACAAATTTGGTCCTATTTTTCTGTGTTTTACAATATAACTTTGTAACACTTTCTTTTACTTGTAGGTTAATTTAAAGGAATTAAGTTCAAGTTTACTTCCCAAATAAAGCTGATACCCAGTTAATGATAAACTGTTTGGGTGAATTTGATGAAAACTCCTCTATCCTGGGTTTTCCTGTCCTATAGGTATGGTGTAAGTACATTAGCATTTCTATAGGTTAAACATAAAAAATTTTTTAAAAACAGGGCTGGAGAGATTGTCTCTAAGCGGTTTAAGAGCCATCCGGACCGCTCTTGAAGAGGACACGGTTTCGATCCCCAGCACCCACATGCGCGGACTGAGAACCGTCTGAAACTCCAATTCCAGGAGAACTCAGTTTCCAGGGGAATTCCGAAACACTCTTTCCATTTGAACTCCGTGCATCTGCCGACTATTGGGTGCCACAGATTGCGAATGCAGACTAGTATATTCATACACATACAGAATTAAATAATATTAATAAAAAAATTTAAAACAAAGAGGGACGTTTGGTATATATAATATTCCTTCTGGGGATTACCAAATGGAAAACTCCGTTGTGTTTCCAACTTTTGATAAATTTTTCAATTTTAAGATCTTGAAACTAACATTGGGGAGAGATTTGTATTTTCACAGTAGAACACCAACCTAATCGCTTTTTGCTGTGACAGCCGGATGGACGAATGCCAGCAGAGAGGCGCTGACCCATCTTGACATTAAAGAAGCGGAACCTCAGATGGCATCCTGAATCACAGACAGGCTGGAGCATCTCTTCTGATTCTATTGGGCGTCTAACTGTTGTATTAATGTGCCGCCTAATTTGAGTTTACCTTGTCTAGGATGCTGAGTGATGAGAAGTGCATAATTATATATATATAGAGAGAAAAGAAAAATGATGGTTTATTCCTACTTGTAAACTAGAATTAGAGCCAACTGTTATAGTGGTAATTTCTTATAAAACAGGTATAACTACCTTCTTTAGTTGACTGATAGACATAGGAACTGTGAAAGGATAATTCTCTATTCAGAGCCAAATATAATAGTAAAGTCTTTATAAGCTGTGTAATTAAGCAAAATATATTAATACAGGAGAGCTCGGATATCAGCAATGGATTATTCTGCCTAGGAGATGTTGGTTAGGGGATCCAAGCCCTCAAAATTATAAAGGCCTTTTGCCTATAAGTGGGATATCTGCAAAGAGAAAGGTGGTAAGTCCCTGTTGTCGAAGACCTGGTGTAAGCATGGAAAAATGTTTTGAGACATCACTTGCTAATAATGTACAGTTGGCCTCTGAAATGCCAGAGAGCATTACCAAAGGCTACTAAAGCAATAAAGCAAAACATTGGTCTCCTTGATTCAAGCAAGACTCCTCTGTCAGTATCAACTACACCTCAACTGCCTGGAGATACTGTGCAACAGTGGCAGCCATGTGTCTATATATATATCCCAAATCTAACTGGCTATTAGCTCTCTCCTTGGAGGGATAATTCATGGCTGATGCCACAAGTTTACATCCTCTAGTGGTTAGGAGATGTTATAAGCCACAATAAGAACTTGTCATCCTTTATAGAGAAACCACAGTTTGTGGATTAGCATACCATCAAGACATCTGTGTCTATACTCACAGCTTACCTTGACATAATAATTAGTACTGTTTAAATGCCTGTACATCTAATTACTTGTGCTTTGTTAGTAGGATTAAAAAGGTACACTGGATAAGCTGTCAACCCATGAAGGGAAACAACCTGAACAGACTAGAGTCCAAAATGACATCTCCAGAGAAAATAGACTGTTTTGCTTCTCATCCACTTGTGCCTCTTTCCCAAAGCCTAGGGAACAACTTGCAGAAGAGGAGGCATGGTAGAATGTAAGGGCTGCAGAGAAATTGGGGTGAATTGTGAGACTACGGCAATATAGACTGGACTCTTATTTGATCAACATGCTTATGCATACACAGGCTTCTCCAATTGGACTATGGGAACCTTGGGTTGTTCAAAATTTGGACATAGATACTTGCTTATTGGTTTTACATGAATGTTACTTACATTCATTGCTTATGCTTGACAATTGGTTCACTTCATGGTTGGGTTTTTTTTTTTTTATATTAATTGGCCTTTATGTGAAAATAAAGTTTCAGATCTGACCTGCCCCCCACTGCCTAGCACTCAAAACAGGCTTGAGCAGCTGGCTATTCAAAACTCAGGTTGCTTTGTGTTGTTAGCCTCCCCCATGGGCTCCCCTGCCTCTCAGAAAAATTAAAAAAATAAAATTAAAAGGGTGAGATGTGGGAAAATGTAGTTAAGATTGGTTCCATTCTAAGTCAATGGGACCACCCTGGTCACACCCATGGGGTGGGATATAGTGACGAGTCATGCTCGATATATAACCAGGCATCTTGAAATAAAATCTCTCTGCATTTGGACCTTAACATGCATCCATGTGGTGTGCTTTCCTGCCCGTGTTTTCCACATGGATCATCCTGGGATTAAATGACCCCCCCAAATCTCGGTGGATCACCCACAGTTCCTCCTAGGTAGAGTAGGAATAATAATAACACTGGCTATTTAGTACTACTATAAGTTTTAAATGAGCTAATTTATTAAAAGCACTTAAGCAGCACCTGGATCAGAACACACACACACACACACACAAGCACACACACACACGCACACACACAGAGCATTCAAGTGTGCATACAGCTAGCCCTCTAAATCTTCAGGGTCCATATTCAACAATGCACCAAGAACACATGGAAAAAGCTGTCCATACTAAAAGCGTGAACTTTTATTCTTGTCATTATTTTCTAACAGTATAATATGGTAGCTGCTTATGCAGCATTTACATTGTATTAGTGTCATAAGGAACTTGGAGATGATTTCAAGTGTGGGGTTGTGCAGACATTCTATGCAAATACAGTGTATTATATAAGAGACGTGGGTGTCTATGGATTTCAGTGTCTGCAGGGGGTCCTGGAACCCATCTGTAGAGGATGCTGAGGAACAGCTCTGTATAAACATACACATACGTGCACACACACACACACACACACACACAAATTATACTTATGTTTATATTTACTATTCCCGATAGTCTGATACTCTTATTTTAGAAGCAGGAGAGGGTCTGTGAGAGCTCCTATGCCCATCATTTCTCCCCCTGTCCCTGTTGCTGTCTACTGTGTGTGTGGAGAGATGCTATAGTCATTCTCCACATAATGGGGCCTCCCATACCAATGCCATCTTCTGGTAAGTTTCTGTTCTCTCTGGCTCAAGAGAAGCTGTGCACGAATGGCAAAGAAAATCAAACTTGGGAGTGGGCAATAAGAAAATTAGAAGAAGGGGAATGTAGTAGAGCTGGGTAGACAGGGAAAACATTGTGTATGGATGAACACACACGGTGGCCTTGAAAATACCTTCTCCGAGGCTCTGGGATCATAGGCCCTGTGTGCCCAAGGAGCTGCTCTGGCCTTCCTCAGCTGAGCCCACCTCAGGGGTACAGTCCACAGGGCCTGCCTGTGACCTTCCAAAGCTCATTCTGATAACTTCATCCCTGCCCCCGATTACCTCACACCCACTTCCACAGCCAGGGCTCGTGTCTCAGTTAATTTAGGCTACTATTAAAAAATAACTGCCTGATCAGTTTATTAGGCACAGTGATACATTTATCTCTCAGAACTAGAGCCTAGGAAATCCAAAGTCAACAAGGCCAGCAGGTCCTTTGGCAGATAAGAGCTGTTTTCTGCCTCTACAATGGCTGTAGTGTTCAGAGGGAGATCAGGACACTGTTTTTACCTGGCCAGTGAGACACATATTGGCCAGGCATCTTTAGTAGGGCCTTGGACCTTCATGGAGGGGAGGGGTGTGGCTCAGTGGTAGAACACTTACATTGTATGTGTAAGGGCCAGGGCTGTTTCCTAGTACAATAAATGAAGAAACTAAGTAACTAACTAGCTGAACGACTGACTCTGCCACCATCCTGGTTTGACTTCCTGCCTCCAGATCTATAAAATGATAAGGCTCTGCTGTTTCAGACCCAAGTCCTGATTATTTGTGGCATCACACAACGACACTGCAGTAACCTACCCGCCACATCTTTGACAGTGTTCCTAAAAGCCTACGATAGATCTGAAAAGATCTTGTTGCCTAGTGACATCATAGCTTCAGTGACACCATAGTGTAAGCCTTACACATTTGTGGTGATGCTGCAAACACACCTGCTGAGCCATCAGCTATATGAAAACGCAGCACATACAGCTGTGTACGGCGCATAAGACTTGACAATGAGAGTAAATGACCATGTTTAGGTATTTACTACATTACATTTTAATCACTGTTTAGAATGTTCTCTTTCTGATTGGATACAGTTTACTGAGAGAGCACTGGGTTTCAGCAGCCTCATGCATGCCATTTCCAGAGTCTCTGAAATGCATCAAGAGACCATGTCATGGAGCTGACCTATTGCATCTAGGTCTGTGTAAGTGCATGTTACGACACTCCCAGGATGAAATCCCTAAGGATGCTTCTATTAGAATCTATCTCTGTTGTTAAGTAGGCTTGGCTATAGTAACAGCTCAATCACAGTGTTGTACTTAGTTGATACTGCTCCATCATTTCTTAAAGGCTTGGGCTATGCCGGGCGTGGTGGCTCATGCCTTTGATAGTAGCACTTGGGAGGCAGAGGCAGGCAGGTCTTTGTGAGTTCAAGGCCAGCCTGGTCTACAGAGTGAGTTCCAGGCCAGCTGGGGCTACATGGAGACCCTGTCTTGAAAAGACCAAAAATAAATAAATAAATAAATAAATAAATAAATAAATAAAGGCTTGAGCTATGTTACCTTTGGACACAGTGCAGTGCCTGGCACAGTATACAGACAAAAAATTGCTGGGGTCATAGAAGTAATCATCTTCAAAGTGGAAAAACCAGGACTGGGAAAATAGCCCAGTTGGTAAAGTGCTTGTTTGCAAACACAAGGACCTGAGTTAGGGTCCAGGAAGCCACATAAAAATTTGTGTAGGTATGATGGACCCTGCTTGGAATCCCAGTCTTGGGAAGGTAGAGGTAGCTGGATCCCAGGTTCACTAGCTAGCCAGTCTAACCTACTTGATTAGTTCCAGGCCAGTGAAAGACCCAGTCTAAAAGAAAGGAGCAAATATGTTTGAGCAATGATAGCCCAAGATTGCTCTCTGGACCTCTACAGGTATGTACATACATGTGCATGAGCATGTCCACCTGCACCTGTGTACACATGCACTTGTATACAGACCCCCCCACATAGACACACACACACACACACACACACACACACACACACACGGAAAAGCATTGTATAGAATCTTAACCTAAGTACAACAAAGGCACTATTTATGAGGGTGTTATGCAAATAACTCTATGACCTTCTTAATCTCTAGCATCACCAAGAGGTTTCCTCCCCCCAGGACATAACCGTTCTCAATTACTGAGTTCATAATCAATGAGGATATGTCCGAACACCACTGAGGTTCTGCAATGGGGCAGGGAGAGGGAATAAGAAACGTTGGAGGTTCTTTTCCATGTGCTAAAGATTTCTGGAGACTTTTATTTCAGGGCTACCCTACTCGAAACAGGAACAAAGGACTGGGTACAGCCTGGAGTGGCTTGTTAGGGCCAGTTGTGGCTGGGACAAGGATGTTCACACCTGTGTGCTCCCAGTCCAGTGCTAAACAGCGTTGCTCCTGTGTCATCCAGGGTGTCTCGGAGGAATATGACTCCTAGAACCATGGGCCCATGCTCCCTGGGACCTGCTCAGCTGCCACAGGGTCTTGACTCAGAACTAATATTCCATTGCCTTAATTCAGGAATAATGAGCAGAAAAATGGCAGGCTTTCTGAATGTGATCTGGGGGCCTTGTTCTTCTCTTCCCATATAATTTTCCTAAAGGTGAGTGAGCATCTTTCCCTGGCCAGCACTTGCATAATGAAATCAAGCAGCACATTGCCATTTAAAAAGAGACCAAAACAAGAAGACTCATTTTTTGTTAAACAAACTGCATTTGAATTTGAGTGACTACTAATGGAAGTTTAGCTCAGAATTACCACTTGACAATCCTCAATATGTGAAAAAAATGAGCTAAAGTTTAATCATCATACATGCATAAAAAGATGGGGGCTGGAGAGATGGTTCAGTGGTTAAGAGCACTGGGGACTCTTGCAGAGGACCCAGGTTCGATTCCCAGCACCAACATGGTGGCTAACAACTATCTGTAACTCAAATTCCAGGAGAATCTAATACCCTCTTCTGACCTCTGAGGATGTTACATGACACAGGCACACTTACCTACACACAGGCAACACATTCATACACATAAAATAAAAATAATAAATAAAATATTAATATATATATACATAGAAAGAGATTAGAGAAAACAAAAACAGTATTAACAATGATTGCCTCTGGGATATAGGATTGTGAGTAATTTAAATCTTTTAGTTTCCTAATTTTGAAAATGAAATCTCTATATGATATAGGGTCACATGTCCTCAGCATGGATGACAGGGGTTTGAGGCGGCTGTTTTTGTTCCCTACCTTCTGTCCCCAGAAACTGTAGCCTCAGCCTTAAATGTCATTTCTGTAAGGACCTCTATTTCCTTTATTGAGGAGCAAATGACATTCAGAGGCCACAAAAATGTCCACTGAAATCTATTCTAGGGTCACCTTAGAGAGAGGCAAACAATTGGAGGCTCTTAATCTCTTACTCCAAGACAGAACTCCTCCTTCAATTAAGCCCATCCCTTTTTGGTAAAGATTAAAGTTGTTAGCTGTATTTGAATCTCAGCAGAAAGGGCATTCTATTTTATAGGTCCTGGGTTGGAATGATAAAATAATAATAATTCATATCTGCATGATACTTGAGAGTTCTAGATTGTCAATCTAGCTGTACAAAACAGGTGTCTGGGGGCTTGTATCAAAACCCTTGCCTGGTCCACACCAGCATGCTGCCTTAATCAGTCTGTGCTGGGGATTTGGATCAGCAATTTCAAAATGCAGCCAGTGCAAACCTGGACTGTCCACTACCTCAGCTAATCCCCAGGCTTACCACAGGCAAGGCAAGTCTGCCCTATTTTCCTGGCAGGTCTTTTTATGGCTACTACTTTAAAGCTGTAAGCCTCATTCTACTTCTGAAGTTTCTCCAATTTTCCTTTTCTTTTGTCAAATCTACAATTGATATGCCTTCCAGCTTGAAAATTCACCTGGTGTCTGAAAGCGGCTCTCAGCCCTTGAGACCCTGGTGCACTCCAATTCCTCAAGCACTTGGGATATTTTGGTCTTGATATTTTTGCTTTCCAAAAACATCAGGAGGGCCTTCCTGCTTGTCTGGAACCAGTATTATCTTGTCTTCTCTTTAAAGCAGGATGAAAAGCTGCCAATACCTTAGGAGCTGGGCAGGTGAAGTGTTTTAGTGGTGGTTTGGTGCAGTAGGCAGAGCTGAGCGGGGCAGGGCCGATGGTGTGTGGAAGGTGCGCGCTGTGAGCTGTGGTCTTGTGCAGCCTGCTTGGGAGGACTCTCTTGTGGAGTATTTTCAGTAGTCCCTCTAGCATCAGTCCCTAGAAATCTCAAATGTGTGTTCTTCTCTATTTCTTGTTCAGTATATCTTAGGGGCAGTTTGTACATCCCATTCTACATACTAGGCAATGTAGTCTTCAAGGTTTCAATGAACTTTAAGTTCTAAAAATCATAGGATAGACACTGGCAAGCCTGGGTTGTGAAGCCAAGACCCTTTAGCTCCTTTCACCCCACGGCCTTTGGTTTGTGCACTGTGCCATATCAAAGTCTCTAAAGCAGCCAGTCACATTCCCTGCTCAAAGAGCTGATGGAAGGACTGCCTGCTGGGGGGCTGGCACTCACCTGCCTGCTGTTGCTGCCAATGAAGCATTGTTATTAATTAATAAAGGGGAGAGCAGGGAGTGAGCAAAGTGGTGCGGGGTGGGCTCTTGAGCTCCTGTTCTCTGAAAGCTTGAAAGCTCTGGACCCAACCTCATCTGATGAAAGGAGAGATTTGGGGGGGGGGACCCTGGTTTCAGTTTTTGCCTCTGTTTATGGCTTCCTGGATGAGTGCAATTTCAGGCAGATTGAAAGCCACCAGTTACAAGGAGATCACGTGCTAAATGTCTTTAGCTCCCCTGACACACACCACTCTGCACATAAAGTAGTGGGATATACTTATAATGCAGTATACCAGAATTGGACAATCTAGGTTAAAATCTGATTCTACCACGTAGTAGAGAAAGGAACTTACTGTCTTTGAGCCTTAGATTCCTCATTTACCAGAAAAACAAACATAATACATAGCAACCAGCCCATCCACTACTGTCTCCAGGGCTGTGCTGAGACATAACAGAGACCAATACGGTGTGCTAATGCACTCACACTGAAGGAACGCTGACACACTCCGCAAAGGAAAGGCAGTGTGACAGCATTATAGTGCTTAATACATATTTATTGATCCTCACGAGGTCTTACCTACCCATCTTTTCTTCACCCTTAAATATGAAGCCTGGGGAAATAAATAAGAAATATAATTGCACCTCACACCTCAGGACTCCCTAGGCATCTCACATTAATAGGTCTCTTCAGCCTTCCTCTAAGTGCTAATAATTCCTGGGCGTTGTGATGGTAGCACTTTCTCCCCAAGATGAATTGGCCCTGGTAAGAGGCAGGCTCCTTCCCAAATCTCATTACAATCAGGTTTGATGGCAGCCAGGCTTCGCAATGTAACACAATTAGAGCTTTTAAATCATTATCTCGACACTGAGAGCGTCAAGCTAATAAAAGAGAGTAAGGATGATGGAGGCGGGGATGGACGGTATGCAGCCCTGATGCTGGTACCTCAGCCCGTAGTCCTCACTATAGATGATGCCTGACTGACCTCATACCACCAGGGGTAGAGCTCCAGCCCTGCCTGGCAGCGTGCTCAGTGTTGCAGAGCAGGATAGGCCATTGCTGACCCTCTCATTCCTGTAGACAGCCTCCAAGGACTGCCCTTTCCAGGGTCCCCCTCTCCCCCACTAAAGATAACAGCAGTCAGTGTCTTTGGATGGCATCCTTGTGAGAAATAAGTTCCTCAGGAGGCAGCACATATTGTTCTGAAGCTCCGTGTTGTTGTTGTTGTTGTGTTGTTGTTGTATGTGTTGCTCTGAAGCTCCATGTTGTTGTTGTTGTGTTGTTGTATGTATCGTTCTGAAGCTCTGTGTTGTTGTTGTTGTGCGGTTGTATGTGCTGTTCTGAAGTTCTGTGTTGTTGTTGTTGTTGTTGTGTTGTTGTATGTATCGTTCTGAAGCTCTGTGTTGTTGTTGTTGTGGTGTTGTTGTATATGCCGTTCTGAAGCTCCGTATCCTCTTGCTGGGCCCTAAGCATCTCAGTGGGCTCCTCACCCACCCATTCGTCTGAAGATGACAGCCTCACTGCCTTTTGACCTCCCGCTGATCTCCATGTCAGCCATGTTTCTGACCTTTTCCATGGTGTAGGCCCTGGCATGTCTTCTCTGGGCATTGCAGCAGTCTCCAGCCACCTCCCCTGCAGGCCTCCTCGCTGCTAACAGAGCACCCTGGTGTGAAGTTCCCGAAGCCCAGGGCAGCATCCCTCTCAAAGACCTTCGTGTTTAGGCCTGCTTCAGGGCCAGGATGGCCTCCCCTCTGCTCCCCGACCTGCTCTACAATCCAGCTTTCCTTCGAACCCAGATCCCACAGCCCTTTGAAGCCTCTGTCTTCCCCTCTCTGGCCCCCAACACCAGTTCTCTGTTTTTGTTTCCTGGTTTCTCCTTAATTTCAGCCTTGAAGGTATTTCCCTCTGAGCTGTACATGGCTAGTTCCAGAAATACTGTTGTCATCCAGATCTGGGCTCATATTGTTTCTCTTCTTCCTTTTCATGTGTATATGTGTGTGTATGGTATGTACGCGTGTGTGAGTGTTTGTATATGTGGGGGTGTACATGCGTGAGAGAGTTTCATGAGCCAATCTCAAGGTTGATAGGAATACTCTACTTCTATCCCTCTTCTACCTTTTTTTCCTTTGAGACAAGGTTTCCCCATTAAACCAGGACTTGCCAATTCAGCAACTCTCAAGATCCATGTTGCTCCAGGGATTCCCATCTCTGCCTTCCAAGGGTTTGTCCACCTATCTTACACCTATGGACAAGTGTAAGGTAGGTGAACAAACAGGGGGTCCACCTTGCTTACATGGCATTTACACGGGTGTTAGGGATCTTAACTAACCCGCATGCTTGGGCATCAGGTGCTTTAACCACTGAGCCATCTTTCCAGCCTTTCGCATCACTTTTCTAGAGTTGGCTTTCCTGGATGATTCATCCCATAGAAGTCTGTTTTATTTTTTTTTTAATTTTATTTATTTTTGTCTGTGTATGAATGTACTGTCTGCATGTAGGTCTGTGCACCCATGTCGTGCAATGCTGCGGAGGTCAGAAGAGGGTGTCGGACTCCCCTGGAACTGGAATTCTCCTGGAATTGGAGTTACAGACGGTTCTCAGCCGCCATGTGGGTGCTGGGGATCGAACCCGGGTCCTCTGCAAGAGCAGTCGGTGCTCTTAACCGCTAGGCCATCTCTCCAGCCCCAGAAGTCTGTTTTAATTCTTTGTGAAAACATCTACCAGTACCTGCTATGTTTGTTTATTGACTTATTATTTTCTATTCTTTCTGGACTGGACTGTAAACCTCATGAGAACATCTTTATATCATTCACTAACACATCCTAAGGCTCAGAAGAACACTCCACATAAGGTAGGTGCTAAGCAATTATTTGTGGGCAGATGGACAGATGGCTATATTGATGGACGGGTAGTGTATGTATGGCTGGGCAGTCTACCCATGGATGGGTAGATGAGGAATGGGTGGATGGGAGGATAAATGGGTAAATGGATGAGTGTATACATAGGTAGGTAAATAGGTGCTGGGAATTCCAACCCAGGTCCTCATGCTTACCGAGCATGTGTTCTTATCCTCTGAGCCATCCCTAGCTCCCTGGACTTGATTTTCAAGGAAAATAAATCTTTTGTTTGGTCAAGCCAGGGTTGTTTGTTGTTATTTATAGATGATCTTACTCCTAATTGATAAAGAACTGCACGGATGTGTCCTATCTGGGCCAGGAAATGGTTGGCCAGGCCACAGTTCTTTAAGAGATGTGAATTCTAGACAGCAAGGCTTGCTGCAGGACAGACTCCTGAGTCTCATTGGCTTCCAGAAACCCTTAAGCTCCTGGTGAGATCCTGTTCTGATTAACTCAGTGAAAATAGTCATCAGGTGGTCCTGGTGTTGAACTGCAGGAAAGCAAAGTGGTGTGCTTTCTGTGGGTCACTGCCACTTCCGTCAGTAGAGCTCTCAGCACAGCAGTGTCTGCAGTTGGCACTGCCCTCCCCCTGTAGCTTTTGCACAGTGGATATGTGGACACCCAACCTGTGCCATCCACAGGGCCCCGAGTTTACACACTGTTGGACCTTAACTTAATGAATTACTGTCACTTTGTGAGATTCTTAATTGTTCCCAAGGTGGCCCTGCTTTCCCTCTGTCCTGCACCCCACCCGTGTCCAGCTTCCACTGAGAGACCTAGAGGTTAAGCTGATCATACGTCCGTCTTCTTGGTCGAAGTTCATGGTCCCAAATGCAGCAAGAAAAGATCCCATGAGAGAGAACTCCTGGTCAAGAGAAGAAAATCTCTGCCCTGGTTGGTGTCCCAGCATTCCAGTAGGGCCCGGTCAATTACCCAGCCAAGGCATCATCTTAAGCCATGTTGAACACATAGGCAGAATGATTAGGGTTTGAACAGGATGGCGAGCTTTCCCTGCCTGGAATCCCCGCCCCTGGTACAGTAGCTCATGGGGCAGAGACACGCACGCAGCTTCCCAAGTCTACCCGGGTTTCTGAATTCCTCAGAAGTCTGAATTCTTCATAAAGCTGTAACCTGTACTTTCCTTCTCTCTCTCTCTCTCTCTCTCTCTCTCTCTCTCTCTCTCTCTCTCTTCTAAGCATGCTTTCCCTAACACTTGGGGCTGCCCCAACATTTGGGGGTTTGTTACACTTTCCCTAAGCTCCTCTCCCTGCCATGAGGCTGCTAGTCAACCATGTATCTGATCTCCAGCCCAGCTTTAAACAGTGTTGCCTTTTCTTCTCCCCTCTGTGCTCCTCCTCCAGGCCTCTGCTGAGATTTACAGCTCGTCTGTCTTGGGGTTTTTTCTTTTAACTGTTAATAAAATTGTCCTTCAGCTCGCATTTGAGTCCATTCTTAAATTATTTCAATAATGAGACTTAGAACCCCAAGAGGGAAGCCTGAACGCCCTGGCGTCACCATGCCTCATTTAGAGAAATACCAGTCAAACTCTGAGGGCTGAGGCTGGTTTCTTCCAGTAGTACATGAGATGGACTTATGTCCTTAAAAGGCATGAGATAAAAAGTTCAAGAATGTTGTTGAAACAGAAAGAAAGAGTGTCCCCAAGAATGTTCTTAGTTTCATTTATAAAAGAATTTAAGAATAGACCCAAACAGAAGCTTTAGGACAATTTTATTAGAATTTAAAGAAAAGTCCTCGGGGCGAGCAAGCAGGGGATCTTAGCAGCTGCCTTGAGAGGAAAATGGAGGGGAGAAGGAAAAATGCCATGCAGCCATGCAGGTTAGAGCCAGCATGGAGGTCAGGTAGGTGGGTAACTGGCAGCCACCGGGGGTGGGGGATGGGGCTTTAGAGAAAAAGAAAATAAGTACAAGATGCTTGGGCAACCCAAAGCGTTAAAGAAAGCATGTTTAGAAAAAGGGATATGACGAAGGAAAGGAGAGATTTTTGTGAAGAATTCAGAAAAGCAGGAAGACTTACGGAGACTTACACATCTGTGGCTGGATCCAGAAGCACTGCACTGGGAGGGGGCACTCCAGGCAGGAAAAGCTCACTATCTCATTAACAAACTAGGTATTCCACCCGTCTATTGAGCACCACTTAAGGTGAACCTGCTTTCCCAGAGGTGATCCCATGGCCAGATGATTGACAAGTGAAACTGCAAAGGTGGGTCTTCCAACAGATAGACTGGGGATTTTATAGTCTTGACCAGTTACTCTTATGGGGCTGTTTGCTACTCTAACGTTATTCTGAATGTTTTAAGAGTCTGCTGGAGCCTACTTCTTTCAAGTTGCATGTAAGGGGGGATCAACAAATATTACAGCATTATAATAAAGAAACCATATTCAGGATTTTATGAGACTCAAAAGTCACCATCCCGGCTCACCTAATGGAATAAAGTTTCGTCTCATCCCAGGCTGGGCACATGTGGAGAATTAGATAAGACTGGGCTGTGCCATAAGGAATCAAATGCAGCCAGAACCAGGTTTCTTTCAGGGCCCAAGGTAAAGACCAAGGAACAGCACTCAGTCTTCTTCAACTGACCATTGTCAGCAGCCCAGGAGTGTACTTCAGGACTGAAGTGGCATTGTGATGTCCATGGTGAGTGACAAACCTGATTACTGGGCAAAAGCACAGTCAGTATCTAGACCTAGTGGCTTGAACTGAATGGGTCAGAGAGCAGCCAGTGGTATTGACATAATAATTGCAAAGGAGGAGACTTACGAAGAAAAGAACTGTTTTTTTTATTATTCCCTGTTTAGAAAAACTCCATCTTGAGAGAAACCTGCCTATTTCTATTCAAAGCATTTTAACAAGCAATAGTTCACACAGCTAATTCAATAGCAGGGAATACAGGTGCCAGTACTCAAGCACCAACTCCTGTCATCTCTGCAACACCATGAGGGAGATGCATTGGTCTGACTCTCTGCAATCAAGTCAATTGCGGTTTGAAGATCAGTTTCTTGTTCAAGGGCCAGCTTGCTGGCAAGCCCAAGCTGAGTGCATCTAAAAGCTACTTGTGTGTGAAGTACATGAATCTCAAGTGTGCAGCTTGAACTGTAGCACACACATGCCCCCTTGACTGCTACTCAGACCCTGATATCGAACACTGACTACATTCTGGAAAGTTCTGTCACACTGCTTTTATTTTATGTGTATTGATTGCATGTGTGTAAGTGGGCCTGTGGTGTGCAATGCACACAGAGGTCATTAGTAAGTGTTGGGGTCCCCTGGAACTGGAGTTCCAGATGATTGTTAGCAGTCATATGGGTGCTGGGAAGTGAACCCCAGTCCTCTGCAAGAGTAGCCAGCACTCTTAACTCCTGAGCTGTCTCCCCAGTCCCCCAGTTACTTTAAAATATATTTTATCTAGCCAGGCGTGGTGGCGCACGCCTTTAATCCTAGCACTTGGGAGGCAGAGGCAGGCGGATCTTTGTGAGTTCGAGGCCAGCTTGGTCTACAGAGTGAGTTCCAGGACAGCTGGGACTACAGGGAGACGCTGTCTCGAAAAGACCAAAAAAAAAATTTTATCTAAAAAAAAATTTAAAAAATAAAAAATATTTTATCTATTATTATTAATAGTAGTAGTTGTTGTAGTATGAGTGTGTTGTCTGTATGTATGTAAGAGCACCTGTGTTGTGCAATGCCCACAGAAGTCAGAAGAGGGCATCAGATCCCCTGGAACTGGAGTTATGCATGGTTGTTTAGTTGCCATGTGGGTGCTGGGAATGGAACCCAGATCCTCTGCAAGAACAACTCATGCTCTTACCACCCCCCCCCAGTTACCTTTCTCATATAGCCCAGGCCCGCCTGCCTAGGGATGGCATGACCCACAGTGGCTGGGCCCTCCCACACCAAGCATTTAAGGAAATGCCTCACAGACTTGGCCACAGGCAAATCCTTTGGAAGAAATTCTTCATCTGAGGTTCTTTCTTCCCAGTTAGCTCTAGGGTTGTATCAAGTTGACAGCCGAAGCTAACAATATCACTTAATATTTTTACTGTACCTTTTCTGGGTGTAAACGGGTATAAGCATACAGATACCACTGTGTCTTATGAGCATGCAGTATTCAAAATGGTAGTGTACTGTATAGATATGTAGCCCAAGAGCAACAGGGTGTAGCAGGTGTATAAACCTAGGCTATGGTGTGTCAGTCTGTCAGCTACACTCTATGACTGACCTACTGACACACTTCTCAGAATGTTTCCCTTTGTTAAATGATGCATGGCTGCATCCCACCAATAGAATGCATCCTTCAAAGACAATGTGTGTGAGGCTTCCACAGAGTATAGCCGGGGAGCCTGACCTAAACTGGTGTCTTGAAAAGGCTGCTTTGGGAGGGTAGAAAAGAATTCCCAGGCCCCTGTGGGAGAAGGCAATGGCGAGTCAAAGTGGCTGGAGAGCAAGGGCCAGAGCAGTGTGGACTGAAGCCACGCAGTGTGGACTGAAGCCATGCAGCCAGGGTCCTGCCACGCTGGCTTCTTTTGTTCTTGTGTCTTTTTTTTTCTTTTTCCATTTACTGTGTATGTGTGTGTGTGTGTGTGTGTGTGTGGTATATGTGTGCATATGCATGTTTTACATGTGTGTGGCACATGTGCATGGGTGGGAGAGGGTACATGTGGTGTGCACATGAGGAGGCTGGAGGTTGATGTCTGAAATCATCTTCAGTTGCTCTCCACCTTATTCATCAAGGCAAGGTCTCCCAATCCAACCCAGAGCTTGCCAAGTGGCTGGTCGGGCTATGTATCCTGCTCTGAGAATCCTTTGTCTCTACCTTCCCAGGCTAGAGTTCCAGGTGGTCACCACACACACCCGACATGGCATTCGAGGGGGTTCTGGTCTTTCTGCTTGCACAGCGAGCACTTTAATGACTGAGACACCTCCCCAGCCCAGCCCAGCCCAGCCCTCATTAAGCGTATGTTTCTATTGTGGTAAGATACACCTGACATAACATTTACCATGTGACTCACTTTTAGAGTGTAGTTCAGTGGAGCTAAGTATTCACAGTGTGGAGTATCATTTTTGTTCATAGAGTGTATTCATCACCCCAGACGAAACTGTGCCCACCAAGCCATATTCCCTCCCCATGTCCCTGGTTACTTATTTCCTGCTTTCTGTTTCTACCAAGTTGCTTATTTTATATAGTTCATATAAATGGAAATAGGCACTGTTTGTTCTTTTTGTGCCTGGCATATTTTACAGAACATATGGTTTTTAAGCTTTCCTTAGATCTAAGGTCTGTCAGAATTCTTTTTCTTTTTATGGCTGAATAATGTTCCACTGTATGTATGTAAAGTACATTTAATTGATTGATTGATCTGTTGATGGACATATAAGTTGCTTCCACCTTTTAGTCACTGTGGGTAATGCTGCAATTAAGATTCATACATAGGCATCTGTTTCAGTTTCTATTTTTGTGTTTTTTAGCTATGTAGCCAGAAATAGAATTCTGGGTCATATGGTAATTCTGTGTCAATCTTTTTTCTTGAGGAACATTCATCTGAGTTTTTATAGCTGTGGGGTCATTTCTGCATTCCTTCCAGCAATACACAAGAAGGTTTCAGTTTCTCCAGGTTGTTGCCAACCCTTATTATTTTCCACTGACTGCTTGCATCCTGAGAGAATCGGGTCTGAGTCCTCCCTGAACCTCTCTGACTACCCAGTGTGCAGGCTGAGGAGTCCTCAGTTCTAAGTGGGACTCTGAGGAGTGTGACTTCTAGTTGGTTGAAAGAATTCCATATCCCATCACCAGTGACCGAAAGCGCAGATCGAAATGAGAAGGCACTGGGTGAGAAATTGTGTCTGCTTTTGTCACTGTGACAAAAAGTTAAAGGGGGAAAGACTTATTTTGGCTTATGGCTTTGGAGGATTCAGTCCCATGGCTGCCTGGCTCTGTTCCTTGTAAGCTATGGTAAGGCATGGCTTCGTGGTGGGTGCACACAGTGGAGGAAAGCTACTTTTCTCATGGTAGATAGGAAGCAGAGAGAGAGATAGTGGGAGGAGATGGACCAAGGACAAAGACTCTCCAAGGACATGCCCCAGTGACCTACTTCCTCAGCCAGGCCCCATTTCCAGAGAGGTTTATCCACTGATGAAGCCAGTGTCCCATCAGCTGGGCACCACTCAACAGCCTCCTGTCTGAGCACTGCTGCCCTGGGGCCAAGCATTCAGTCCACAGATCTTCAGAGGATTTCCTAGCCAAGCAGAGTAGAACTGGAAGACTAATGGAGAATTTGGGACCTCTCCAATGAGGAGACTGTTACAGTGGGCATCACCCAAGAACTTTTTTAATCTCTCCATTTATAGCTCTAGTCATAGCCAAATAAATGAATGTTGCTCATTTAAACAAAACAGAACAAAGAAGCCACTCTGTGGTCTTCTCCCCATCTCTCCTTGGTCAGCATCTGCAGCACTTTAAGCTCTCTCAGGACCTAGCAAGGCAGAACCTAAGATTAGACTCCCAGGCTCACTTAGACAAGGCAAGTCCCACCCAGAGCTCTCAGATCATGTGTACAGCTGGCCTGACGAACCACCCCAGGTCTGTCTGTACATACCTATGCAACAACTGCTGTTAGGTATCTTCCTAGATTGCTCTTCATCTTTTTTTTTTTTTAATTTATTTAGTATTTTTACTTTATGTGTATGTGTGTATTGCTTGCATATACGTACATGCACCCATGTCAGGCAATGTCCATGGAGGTCAGAGGAGGGCATTGTATTCCCTTGGATAGTTGTTAGCTGCCTGCCATGTGAGTGCTGGGAATCGAACCCAGGTCCTCTGCAAGAACAGCCAGTGCTCTTAGCCGCTGAGCCATCTCTCCTTATTCTTTTGAGACGGGATCTCTGACTGAACTTGCAGCTCACCAATTGGCTAGCCTGGCTGGCTGACAAACCCTGCTTGACCCGGGGATTCTCCTGTTTCTGACTCCTGGTGCTGGGATTCCAGGTACAAACTGCTGTACCTGGGTTTTTATGCAGGCACTGAACTCCATCTTCATGCAAGCACAGCGAGCGCTGTACCCACAGAGCCCCAGCCTGCCTCCCAGGTCTCCCTGATACTGCTCCAGCCATTCTGCATTGTATTCACGGCTCTGGGAGAAGCTACAAAAATAGAAGAGGCTGCTTGGAATCCTGCTTAAAGCACAGCAGGGCAAACAAGCAAGAAGACCAGGTTAGTGCAGCCAAATCATCCTCTCTGCTTCATGATCAGAAGATTGCTGAGCTCTTCGGCAGACAAGGTTTCATTTGCTCCCTGGAGTTCACCACTGAGCCTGGCAGGGTGGACAGGCCATCAGGCTGGATTTTGCAGGAACAGACTCAGGAAAGGGAGGTGACCTGCTGAATGAAGGTCAGTGCTTAGGAAGGCAAGGAGGGTCTGCTGCCAGGCACTGAGTGAGATCTTCCTCCCACACTGCCCCCAAGAAAGAAGTGACTCACTTTGGCCTGGTTGGCCTCACACTGCCCAGACCCTCTGGGAATGACTCGGCCAGGCTTCCAACAATCAATCGAGAATTTTCCTTAGGCAGCGGCTTGGGCCTTCTCAGAAGCTGTTCTTTTAAAAATGCTTTCTTATTTTTTGCCCAATCAATGCCAAAGTCAAAGTCCCCTCACCCCACCATGAAAACCCCTCTCCGTTCTGTCCCAGTCAGCCTGGTAAAGCCCATTTCATGCCTGAAACTCAAATTGGAAACCGCTTTCTGCTCTTATTAGTTTGGGTTGTAGCAGTCATCACAGCCTAAACAATTAATCCCCGAATGCCAATTTCTTTCTTTAGAATTATCTTGTACTCAACAACTTATTTTCTTAGCAGCACGCTAAAGCAATTATTCCAAGCTCTTGTAAGCAGACCTGCTGGCTTGCCCTCTGGAAAGTGGTCATCATCACTGGCTTATCAGCCGTCTCTGCACCGCGATGCTCTGAAGGCCCGGCATCGCCCGCCATAGGCAGCGTTGCTGCTCATTCAGTTCTGGCCTAGACCGGCTGCCTCCTAACAGCATGCTCCACTTCGTGCTCCAGGAAATGAACTCATGTTCTTGAACTGCTGTATTAATAACTTGCTCGAATGTAATTTTTTTTTTTTGAGTCAGAGTCTCATGTAGTCCAGGCTAGCACCAAACTCACTATGTATCTGAGGATAACCTTGAGCTTCTGATCCTGTGCCTCTAACTCTCAAGTAGTTTCCTCCAGTAATCCCGAGGACTAGGATTACAGCATGCACTACTATACTCGGTGTTCTGTGGTACTGAGGGTTGAACCCAGGGCTTCACTCTATCAACGGAGCCACATCTGCAGCCCTTGATAATCTGCTCAGGCCCCCCCACTTCTTGCTGCCTTCTTGTAGTTCTTAGCTTCTGTTTATTAGTTAGACCTACATTTACTAAGTGCCTACCCTAGGCTACTCTATGCTAGAGCCCTGAGATTTGGTCGTGTTGGTTTGAATGAGAAATAGTCCCCATGAGCTTATGTACTTGGTATATGGTCCTGGTTGGTGGACCTGTTTGGGGAGGGTCAGGGACTCTTTAGGAGGTTCCTCCTTCCTATGGGAAGCACGTCGCTGCAGTGGACTTCTTGAGTTCATACCTTGTCCCACTTACAGTTTCCCCTCCGCCCAGCTTCCTGCTCCGGCCACAATACCTGCCTACTGCCTTCTTGCCATGATGGACTGTCCCTTTGGACAGTGAGCCCAGATAAACTTTGTCTTCTATAAGTTGCCTTGATCATGGTATTTTATCACAGCAACAGAGGAGTAACTAATACAGAGCCCTTGGGGAATGCATCCTCTGATAGGGAAACCACTGTGGGAATGACTACTAGACAGCGTGAACTCTGAACATGTTTCCCATCTCTCCAGGGACCCAAGAGTCAGAGAGAGGCATCTGATTCTCTCTGGGGACAGGGGTAATTAGGAAAGGCTTCATAGCAGAGGAGGCATGAGCTGTATTTTGGAAAGCCCATAGTTGGTGGCTAATCTTTGGTTATGGTCCTGCTTTCTCCTACTAGCTGTCTCTGGATAGCCCCAATTGCTTGAAATACTTTTGGTGCCCACTCTGCACACACCATATTCTGTCTACCTAGACATACCCACAAGACCTCAGGGAGTAAGGCACCACCCTATCATCTTTATAATATAATAGGTTAGTGTAAATACACAGACATCTGCTGTCTCAGTGTTTTCCCCAAGCAGGGGGTCCTAGAGCCCCCTGGGCTGTCCACTTTGATGTCTGAACATCTTTTTGGACTTCTGTCCCTTGGTCCGCCACTACAATGCCTGTCCCCACGTGCCATGTGTCGTGAAGAAAAATTATATCTTCCCAGTATTCCCTGCTCTAGCCCTATAGTTCTTGAGGAGACTGAGGGAGGAAACATGTGAGGAAACCCATCTATTCATTCCACCGAGGGAGGAACACGTGAGGAAACCCATCTATTCATTCCACACTCATAATGATGAAGAGTCAGGCATGGCGGCAGACACCTGTAATTTCAACACTCAAGAGGCAGAAGCAGGAAGATAGTTCTAAGTTCAAGGCCAGCTAGGGCTGCATACATTCTCTCTCTCTTTCTCTTTCTCTCTCTCTCTCTCACTTTCTCTCTTTCTCTCTCTCTCTTTCTCTCTCTCTCTTTCTCTCTCTCTTTCTCTCTCTCTTTCTCTCTCTCTGAAGCACACACACATACACACACACACACACACACACACACACAAATGAGACTCAGAAGATTTAAGAGCTACGTCTGGTGATGCTGGATTAGTTAACAGTCATTCCTACACTGAAAATCCGTCCCTTCCTTGCAGTACAGGGTTCTCTTCAAAGTCTCAGACTTTCATTCCTAGAGCTTCTTGTTGCTATGTCTAATCAAATAACAGGAGGCATTTCCCCGAAGACTTCTTTATTCAACATGGGAAAATAAAGTGAAAGAGAAATGAATGCTTATGAAAGCCTTGCTGTGTGCCAGGCAGTGGCCTAGGCACGGTATGGCACCATCACCTTATCCTCCTTCATTGTCTTCACAGTATGTGTCTCGCTAGAAACAGGAAAAACGAGACTCAGGGTAGTTAAGTAATGCCATAGCAGGTGGCTGTGGAGCACAAAGGTCTGGCTCAGTACTGAGGACCTCAGTGTGTGAGCTGAGCGTTGTGCACCCCTGGGTGACTTCTGCAATCACCTTTCTTGGGTGATTCTCCCGCAGCTCTTAGTTGAGCCTTTCCTCGTCTCCTGGGGTCAGGGTCCCTGGGGATTGTGCCACATTCTGTGCATTTCCTGCCCCCCATTGCTTTACCCTTGTGCCCTCTTCGCCCAGTCTTTCCCACATAAGAAAAGTACATTAGGGGAAGGGTGGGCCAGGAACCCAGGTGGAAGGCGCATTGCATTAGGTAGGAGATGATCATTAAAACTTCTTCCTCTTTGATTTTACATAAAATTTAGCAAAACTGTGTGGCTGCCAATGCTAATGAGAAAGATGTTTTCAAGACCTGTGTTTCCCAGAGAACAGGGGTACAAGGGAGAGCCAGTTCTCTCAAAGAACCCTTCTCCATTGTATTAAAAAAATCTCTTTATCTCTTTCTTTCTTCTATTTTTTTTTCTCACAGAGGAAAAGCAGCCTGGGGAATAGTTTCCCATTTCACAGAGAGCATTTGCATTCCCAGGGGGGCAGGCTAGCCCCTGTTGTCATTTAAAAGCCAATCAGGTATTGAGCAGACAACTCTGGGGATCAGTCCTAATTTTGGACAACCCATTAAAAAATAAATAAACAATAAGGTCCTGGGGCACAAAGTCCTTTTCTACAGAACGGTTGTGAGTTAGGCACTTAGATGTACTTACTTGTGGCAATGATTTCCCTGAGGTGTTTTATGAAAGTCATAATTTTTATACAGACTGAATTTGGAGGAATGGGGCTTCATAGAAGCTTCCTGACAACTTATTCTGAGAGAGAAACATAATATAAAGCACAGATTAAAAACATGAACTGGGCCAGGCGTGGTGGCACACATCTTTAATCCTAGCACTTGGGAGGCAGAGGCAGGCGGATCTTTGTGAGTTCAAGGCCAGCCTGGTCTACAGAGCGAGTTCCAGGACAGCTGGGGCTATAGGGAGACCCTGTCTCAAAAGACTAAATAAATAAATAATAAATAAATAAATAAATAAATAAATAAATAAATAAAAGCATGAGCTGCACCCTTCCATGCATGGTGCATAGACACATGACTGGATCTCTCTGTATGTGCCATGACTCAGCATCCTCATATATGAACTCAGGCAGAGTCAGGGTTTTATTCTGGTAATATGTTTTTTTTCTACATGTAACTATTTTATAATCAGTTTAAATTATTTCACAGCTCCCTTTAACTGAAAGCATTTTATCCTTACACACAGTGTTGTAGCTATTAGCAGGGTATTGCATCTGAAATATTTTAACAATATACCTAAATAAAATGCTACTTCACACCACCTTACACTGAAAAACCGGGAACTCTCACTGAGTGGGAGTTTATAAGTGTTTTGTTTTGTTTTCTTTTCTTTTGCTTTGCTTTGCTTTGTTTTGTTTTGTTTTGTTGTATTTTAGACAGGGTCTCCCTGCAGCCTCAGCTGGACTGGAACTCACTAAGTAGACCAGGCTGGCCTTGAACTCACAGAGCTCCTCCTGTCTCTCCCTCCTGAGTGCTGGGATTAAAGGTGTGAGCCACCACACCTGGCTTTTTTTTTTTTTAACTTTGAGAAGCAAACGGGACCTCATCAAACTCAAAAGCTTCTGCACAGTGAAAGAAACAAAGAAGTTAAGAGAAAACCCACAGAGTGGGAGGAAACCTTCACCACTCATTAATGACAGAGCATTAACTTCCAGAATATATGGACTACTCAAAAAACAAAGAAGAAAACAAATGACCTACTCAAAAGATGGAGTAAAGAGCTGAACAGAGACTTCACCAGTGAGGAAGTAAAGATGGCTGAGAAATACCTTAAAAAGTGTTCAACATTGTTAATAATTAAGGAAATGCAAATTAAAACCACTCTCAGATATCATTTCACTCTGATATGACTGGCTCAGATCAAGAAAATGAAAGACATCAAATGCTGGAGAGGTTGTGGGAAAAGGGAAACACTCATCCACTGCTGGAGGGAATGTAAACGTATACGACCACTATGGAAAGCAATGTGGAGAACCCTTAAAAGACTCAAAATGAGCCTACCACCTGACCCAGCCATATCACTCCTGGGTATATACCCCAAAGACATCCTACCGCAAAGATGCATGCCCATCCATGTTTATTGCAGCTCTCTTCACAACAGCGAAGAGCTGGAACCAACCCAAATGCCCCTCAACAGATGAGTGGATAACAAAAATGTGGTACATCTACACAATGGAGTTCTATTCAGCAGTAAAAAAAAAAAAATGACATCATGAACTTTGCAGGTAAATGGATGGAACTCAAAGCCATTATGCTAAGTGAAGTAACACAGTCCTTAGAAAAACAAGCAGTGAATGGTTTCCCTCATTTGTGGATGCTAACACCAAATCCCCAGTTGAAAAGCAAACTGAAGGACATTATTGTTATATTTCTTTTTATCTGAAAGCAACTGTGCTGTTATAATGTGAATCTCTTAACAGGCTCCAGAATTGACCTACCACTTATTTTCAGACTCTGTAATTATTATATATGGGTGGAAGGTATGGATTTATATTTTTAGAGTAACATAAAATTAAAGAAGAAACATGAACCCTAAAACATACGTTGGAATTAACATACAGTTTATTCTCAGAGGTCATAATTTTGATACATATGTGATAGTTATATAGGCATACATTGAAGCAATACAAAAGGGAAGGAAAAACAACATAAAGACTGGGTCAAAGAAATGACTGATAGAGTTAAATTCTGCCCAAAATGACAATCTTCTGCAGTGAAAAACTTTGGAAAGACTGAGAGAAAGATGCAAGACATGTATGATAGAAGGCATGAGCTGGGGTGGGGTGGCAGGTGGGAAAGGGGAATGTGTCTAAATTGCACTGAAAGGTATGAAATACACAAATCATCAATAAAGGTATTAAAATATTTTTATTTATTTTTTGTGTATGGGTGTATTACCTGCATGTATGTAAGTGCACCCACGTCATGCAATGCCCACGAAGGTCAGGAGAGGGAGTTGGATTCACTGCAACTGGAGTTACAGAAGGTTGTTACCTGCTATGTGGGTGCTGGGAATTGAACCTGGGTCCTCTATGAGAGCAGCCAGTGCTCTTAACTACTGAGCCATCTCTCCAGCCCCTAATTTTTTAAATTTTAATTTATTATTATTATTATTATTGTGTGTGTGTGTGTGTGTGTGTGTGTGTGTGTGCAGGTGTGTGCATTTCATGTTCCATGTGAGGGTCAGAGGACAATTTTAAAGAATATATTAAAAAAATAAAGAATATGACTTATTTCTATATGCATATGAATGTTTTGCCTGCATGTATATAAGTGCACCTTGTGCTCTGCAATGCCTGTGGACGTCAGAAGAGGGCGTCAGATCTCCTGGAACTGGAGTTACTGATGGCTGTTACCACCATGTGGCTGATAGTAACTGAATCATGGTCTTCTTCAGGAGCAGCCAGTGCTCTTCGCCATGGTCTCCGGCCTGAGAGGACCTCTCCTTCCACCCTGCCGAGGCAGGGCTGCTCCTGTTTTCCCTGCTCTGTGTAGTCCAGGCTAGCTGACAGACCAGCTTCTGGATAGCTCTGTCTCTGTCTACCTTTTAGCCAGAGGTATGCTGAGATTACACATGCTCACCACATCTGGCTTTTGTGGGATCTGGGAATTGAACTCATGTTATCAGCTTTTCCCTGATGAGCCATCTTGATGTGCCAACAAGCATAGTAATTTAACCAGTGAATCAGAATTTGGAAGATTAGCTATGCACTTCTATAAAACACCCTATCTTCAAGAGACAGATTGACGACAGTTTTGCAACAACTTGCTCGGGTCAAACTGTGTTGCACTCCTAAAATGCTCATTTATTTCAAAGCCATGCTCTTGGCAATGTCTGTTTTCAAAGTCCACATGTACTAAGTAGTCTACACATTAACACTTTACAACTTTAAGCTTTCAGATAAAGTTTTATCACGTGGTTTCCTTTTAGAAAGTCTTTGAGAATATCATTCACATTAAATTTTTTAAGCCAGTTATGGCACATGCCTTTAATCCTATCACTTGGGAGGCAGAAGCAGGTGGAACTCTGTGAGTTGGAGGCCAGCCTACTTTACATGTGCATCCATGCCAGCCAGGGCTGCATACATAGTGAAACCCTGTCTCAAAAAGGAAGACTTTTACACAGAAAAAAGAGAAAGTTATGCTGATGACAGTTCTTTCTTTCCTGAATGTGTTTTCCATGTGTATGCATGAAATCTCCATGTGTCTTCTGTTTAACCAACTATAAACTGGGAATTCACGAAGGACACTTTTCTGAAGATACATACTTGTGGAGGAGCGGGGGTGTCAGTCCTCCGATGGAACAGGCTCAAGAGGGTAGACACATGAGGTTACTACAGTAACATCCCAGAGACCACATCATGTGACATCCCCTCCCAGCAGCCAATCCTAGACCTCAGCACCATCACATCGTCCCAACTCTCAGTGCGTAAACAGAGAGGTCATGTGATCTTTACTCTTGGCTCTGAAGGATGCTGGCTGAAATGTTAGCCCACATATGGCCAAGCTCAGGAACACCCACAAACACTCTCATAAGAGAAACCACTCCTAAAAATGCACAGAGAATTCCATATTGATTATAATTATGCAAATAAACACATTCCATAATAGGTTGGCACAAGACAGATTCCTGAATATAGTAATAAACATCTTAATGAGTTATTTTCTATATCTAAAAAGTAAGTTCATTGATTTTGCTATTCTCTTTTAAATTTTGGTGATAAAGTCATTATTTCTGTTTCACTAGAGAGGTTCTGGTGCTGTTGATAGTATTTGTTTGCTATTATGCACCTGTTCACATTTATTTTCTAGTGTGCACCTGCTCAGTTTCTAGGCAAAATTAAAAGATTCACCTTAGTCCCCTCTCTCCCCTCAATAGAAAGACTTCTGCTATGTGGCAGGCTGGGAGCTAGGAAAAAGGCAACCTTAAAATAGACTTCCAAAGAAAGTGAGGAGCCAGGACACTCCCTGAGCATTGTCTTCTTAGGGGGCATACTTCTAGGGTTTCCTGAAGAGTGGCACTTATACCACATCCCCAAGGATCCCCAGAAATCCAGATACAAGGGTGGGGTCAGAATATTGGGAGCAGGTGACAGGAATATGCATTTTGTGAAGATTCCCAAGTGATTGTTACCCTAAGGCTTAAACACCATCACCAATGGTTACCATTTTATATGGCTGGTCCTGGAGGACCCTTGAGGGTCTCGGAGATCCATTTAGGGAGTTCGTAATGTCAAAACATTCTCCATAATCATGTGTGTCGCATACCCCTTTTCCATTCTGTCATAAGTGTATAGTGGCGTCTTCCAGGGGTTGAGGGTGTGTGATATTGCAACAGTAAAGACAGAACCAGTAAAATCCATCTGTTTTTCACTAAGTCAGTCAGTGAAGAGCTCTACAGGAAAAAATATAATGCTACTTTCTCACTAAATCTTTCTATGCTTTGGAAGCTGTTATTATTATCATTATTAAGAAATGGGGTCTTGTTATGGCGCTCAACCTGTGCTCAAGTGATCCTCCTATTTCAGCTACGTGTGTAGTTGAGAGTGTAAGCACACGCCATTGCCTCAGCTTGGAAGTTATTATCTCTAAGTGAATAAATATTTTAAAGCTTTGAATGTTTAATATATATTTCCCATATAAGGGTTTTGAGACTTTAAACTTTACAGCGCACATCTAACACCCTGTAAATAGTATGACTGGTGCTGCCACTTAATCCTTGGCACAATGGATGCCTCATATTTTATGTCTTATTTCTTATTTTACATTTCCACAAAAAAACTTCCTTTTTAATTTGATTCAACCAATTTTGACAAAAACGATCTTAAACTTATTTCCAAGAAAGGGAATTTAACCTGACAGGAATATTGAAATTTAACTGGTTTTATTTAAGAATCTAAGATACAAAGCCTGTTTTCCTTTATGACATCAGAATGAATAATCTTTTCATGTATACACAGGTTGGCTATGATATATGAAATAGAATATTCACTATGTGATGTATTTTTAAAATATTCAGAAATTTGTAAGGTGACTGGGGCTAGACATATGGATCAACAGCAAGAAAAGAATACCTGCTGCTCTTGCAGAGGACCCAGGTTTAGTTCCCATGTGCCAGGAACAATCGCTTATAACTCCAGTCTAGGGGATCCGATTCCCTCTTCTGGCCTCTGCAGGTACCAGGCACACACATGGTATATATACATGTGGGCAAACACTCAGACCTCATACACACACTTTTTTTTTTTTTTGTTTTTTGAGATAGGGTCTCCCTGTAGCCCCAGCTGCCTTGGAACTCAATATGTAGACCAGGCTGACATGTGCCACCACGCCCAGCACACATACTTTTTTTTATCCAAGAGAAAAATTTTTCCTTTGTTTCCCATTATTTGAGCAGGTTTTTTTTCAAAGCCAATTTTTATTGAAGCTTCGTGCATTTCATACAAAATTTCCAATCAAGTCTAGACCCATTCCACCTTCCTTGCCCCCCCACCCCACCAGAGCTCATGGATTCTGCCAAAGATGTTTTTCATTTTTTTCTCAGTCTCTTTTAAAATTTTTGATGCAGAAGTTTACTGTTTTGAGCAGAAGTTCACTGTTTCAGTCAGTTCTTTGATCCAGTCTTTTTGTTGTTGTTGTTGTCGTCATCGTTGTTATTCCTTCCAATTTGCATCACTCCAAAATATGCACATATGCATGCCACATATATCACAGGTTTTAGCATCTTCAGCTTATGATTTATTTTTTTTTTCTTTATTAGGCTGAAGGATGTCATGTTTGAAGGCTCCTCCTTAGCAAGCCCAGACCACCATCAGTCCTGCCCTTGTGCTCCATACTGGGTTTTTTTTTTTTTTTTTTTTTTTTTAATTTGTAAGGTAGCACCTAGGTGTTTTCTAAGAGAGTGGTGGCAAATGCATGTCTAATCCAAGGTGTTAACTAAAAACAAATCCCTAATTTGGGAGGGAAATAGAAAGGGAGAGAACTGGAGTTCTTGAAGAAAAATTTAAAATTATCCATTTAAAGGATCTTGGAGGTGTAGTGCCAGGGATTGAACCTGGGACCTCCTGCACGCAAGATAAGCATTTTACTACTGAGCTGTACTCCCAGCCCATAAAATTACATATGTAGAAGACATGGAAGGAGGCAGATTAATATTGACACTATCCTAACCTACAGGATTTTATTCCTGAATGAAAATACTTCTTAAATGCTGTTGCCAAATTAATATCTGAGTATATCTTGCCATTCAGAGTGAAAATGGAGACCAATCTGAGGCTCAGCCACAGCCGTGATAAAAACAGTTCCTCCAAGCTGTTATCATATTCAAGTTATAAAATAATTACATTGATGTTTTTAGCCTGCCATGTACTGCTATTTAGAAACTATGCCAGCTAACATTTATATAAATACCTGTTGTTTGGAAATGATATTTGAATGATTAATGTTGTGATCATTTTCTCTAATTTAGAGAATATTAATATTCAAAATGAGAGGGCTGGAGAGATGGCTTAGCAGTTAAGAGCATTTCCTGTTCTGTCAGAGGACTGGAATTTTGTTCCTAGCACCCACATCAAATGGCTCACAACTCCCTGTAACTCCAGATCCAGGGGATCCAGCACCCTCTCCTGGCCTACAAGGGCAACTACACTCATGTTTACAACCCCCCTCAACACATAATTAAAAATAAAATAAAATAAAATAAAATTTTTGGTCTTTTTGAGATAGGGTCTCCCTGTAGCCCCAACTGTCCTGGAAGTTGCTATGTAGACCAGGCTGCTCTTGAACTCACAGAGATCTGCCTGCCTCTGTCTCCTAAATGCTGAGATTAAAGGTGTGTACCACCACACCCAACCCAGAAACAAATCTTTAAAAAATATTCTACTCGGAAAAAGCCTTTGACAAAATCCAGCATCCCTTCATGCTTAAAGTCCTAGAGGGAATTGGATTGGGAGGGATATTCCTCAATGTAATCAACGCCATATACAGGAAACCCACAGCCAATATCATCCTAAATGGAGAAAATGACAGAGAAATTCCCTTTAAGGGTAGAACTCAGCAAGGCTGCCCCCTGTCACCACTCCTCTTCAATATGTGCTTGAAAACACTTGCTCTAGGCAAGTGTATTATATTACTTATTGCTAGAGCAATAAGGCAAGAAAAGGAATTAAAGGAGTTACTAATTGGAAAAAGAGGAAGTCAAGCTATCCCTATTTGCTGATGATATGATTGTTTACTTAAGGGATGCTAAAAATCCACCAGAAAACTCTAGAAATGATAACAGCTTCAGCAAAGAGGCAGGATACAAAATTAACCTAAAAATCGATGGCCTTTCTTTACACAAGAAAAGCAACTGGAGAAGGAACAAGGAGACCTTCCCATTCACAGTAGCCTCAAAAACAATAAAATACCTAGGAACAAACCTAACCAAAGACACCAAAATCTCTACAAAAATTTTAAACCTTTAAAGAAAGAAATTGAAGAAGACATCAGAGATGGAAAAACCTCCCATGCTCATGAATTAGGAGAATTAACATTGTAAAAATGTCCATTCTACCAAAACTCTTGTATAGATTTAACTCATCCCAATCAAAATCCCCACGAGTTTTCTTCACAGGCTTGGAATAAAAGTCCTTAAATTCATTTGGAAAAACAAAAGACCTCGAATAGCCAAACAACCCTGAGTGGAAAAGAGCAACACAGGGGGGATCTCTAACCAGACTTCAAACTGATACTACAGGGATATAGTCATAAAAAACAGCCTGGTACTGGCACAAAAAACAATCTGTTGACCAATGGAACAAAACTGAAGATCCAAACTTGAGCACATACAATTTTAGCCATCTCATATTTGACAAGGGGGTCAAGAAGACACAACAGAGGAAAGACAGCATCTTCAGCAAGTGGGTTGGCAAAACTGGATCACCACTTGTTAGAAGAATGAAAATTTAACCCCTACCTCTTGCCCTGTACAAAAGTCACTCCAGAGTGGATCAAAGATCTCAACGTGAAACCCCAAACTCTGAAGGCAATAGAAGAAAAAGTTGAGCAGACTACAAGACATAAGTTAGGAAAAAGATTTTCTAATCAGACAGCAGCTGCACAAAATTAAGGTCGACAATGGCAAATGGGACCATAAACTAAAGCTTCTGTACATCAAAGAAACAATCAAGGAAGTGAAGAGAATCCCACAGAGTGGGAGGAAACCTTCACCACAGAAACATCTGACAAAGCATTGATTTCCAGAATACATAAACTACTCAAAAAACGAAAGAAGAAGAAAAACAAAATGACCCACTCAATAGATGGAGCAAAGAGCTGAACAGAGATTCACAGTGAGGAAATAAGATATGGCTGAAGAAACACCTTAGAAGTGTTCAACATCACTAATCATTAAGGAAATGCAAATCAAAACCACTTAAGATATCATTCTACTCCAATAAGACTGGCTAAGATCAAGAAAACAAATATAATACCAAGTGCTGGAGAGGTTGTGGGAAAGGGGAACATCATCCACTGCTGGTGGAATGTAAACTCATACAGCCACTATGAAAGCAGTGTGAGAACACTTGGAGACTTGGAATGAACTTGCCAACCGACCCAGTCATACCACTCCTAGGCATATACCCTCAAGACTCCACCCCACTGCAGAGATACATGCACAGCCATGTTTATGTTCAGCTCTCTTCACATAGCAAGGGCTGGAACCAACCTAAATTGCCCCTCAACTAGATGAGTGGATAGAGAAAATGTGGTACATCTACACAATGGAGTTCTATGCAGCAGTAAAGATGACATCGTGAGCTTTGCAAGAAAAATGGCTGGAGCTAGAAGACATCATGCTGAGTAATCGAAGCACAGTCCCAGAAAAAACTGATGAATGGTATCCCTCATCTGTGGATGTAGTGCCAATTACTTAGTTTATGTATTTCTTGTGCTTGACCCCTTGAGCTTTTGTCCAAGCAGTTGGGAGTGATACATGTTGGAAACAACAACAACAACAGAAAGGACTGCATCAAAGAACTGACTGAAACAGTGAACTTCTGCTCAAAACAGTCAACTTCCACATGGAGAATTTTGAGAAAGACTGAGAAAGAGATGAAAAGCATGTTTGGCAGAATGCATGAGCTCTGGTGGGGTGGGGGGATAGGGTAGGGGACACGGGTCTAGATTTGATAATCTTGTACAAAATATATATAAAAAAATAAAAAATAAAAATAAAAATAATATTCTAAATGAGAGAACTATTTAAAATATCATATATTGCTAGGCATAGTGGCACATGCTTTTGCTTCCAGCACTTGGGAGGCAGAGGCAGGCAGGGAGTTCAAGTCCAGCCAGTCTACATAATGAGTCCCAGGCCAGCTGGGGTTAAACAAAACAAAACAAAATGAAATCTCTTGTGTTGATTAACTAATTGTTTTTGCTTTAGTTTTGTTTTTGAACTCACTATGTAGCCCAGGTTGGCTTGAATTCATGGTAATTCACCTCTTTCAACCTCACATGTGGTGGGATTATAGGCATGAGCCATCATGCCTAGCAATTAACTGGTATTTGAGAAAATAAGTATATTTTTCTTTCTAAGTGGCCTTTTGGGAAAAGTACATTGAGTACAGTTTCCAGTCATATGTTACTTTCATAACTTGTGATTATTTTTAAATTGTCTTATCAAGAGAGAGTTAAATAGCACTCAAACCAAAAGCCCATGATTGACTCCTCCTTCCTCCCACTTGTGAATGTTTGTCTCTATCATTTCCCTGCAAATTTTCCACTGAGTCTTTCAAAAATCAATACCGTAAAAGTTTTCTGAAAGGCTCGGCAATTTTCTTGAGTCTGAATGATTACAGCATTCTGGGAATCCGTGTCTGTCAGTGTGCGGGTCTCGTCCAGACATCTGGGGAAGAGCTGTTAGCAGGGAGAACAGAGGACTTCTCTGAGATCCTCAGTATTTTTCAATGAATTCTTTGACCTGGCTTGCCCCACGAGAGATGCTGTATTTCTGGACAGTCCTTTTCCCATTGGCTGATCAGTTCTGTGTATTAGTGAGAAGTCCCAGGTAGCTCAGGGAAGTAGTAATAGTATGTATAGTTTGATTTTCATCTTCAATGCTCTTTTGTTTTAAAAACAATCTTTTAAAGATTTATTTTTTTTCTTTTTTTTGGCATTTAATTTTTATGTATGTGTATGAATGTACTGTCTGCATGCAAGTCTGTGCACCCGTGTGTTGCAACCACAGAGGTCAGACAGAGGGTCTCGGATTTCCCCTGCGAATGGAGTTTTCTCCTGGAATTGGAGTTTTCAGAGGTTTCTCGGCCCGGCCATGTGGGTGCTGAGGATTGAACACCGGGTTCTCTGTACGAGCAGTCGGCGCCTTAATCGCTAGGCCCATCTCTCCAGCCCAAATATTATTTTTATTATTTAAAAAATGTTTTTTTTGTTGTTCAATTTTATTTATTCCGTATGTGTATGCATGTACTGCTTGCATGCAAGTCTGTTGCACCCGTGTCGTGGCAAGCGAGTAAAAAAAAAAAAAAAAAAAAGAGGGTCTCAGATTCCCCTGGAACTGGAGTTATCTGACTAGTCTCGGAATGGGTTTCAGACAGTTCTCGGCTCCCATGTAGCGGGTGCGGCGGATCGAACCCGGGTCCTCTGTAAGAACGGTCGGCCTCTTAACCCTAGGCCCTCTCTCCAGCCCCTATTTTTTTTTAGTTTTTACAGAGAGATGGCTCAGTGGTATAAGAGCCTTATGTCTTCCAGGAGGACTGGGGTCAGTTCTCAGCCTCCCAAGTCAAGCAGGTTAATTTGTAACTGTCAGTCTAGCCATAGGGGATCCAATGTCTCAGCACCTGCACTCAATGTGCACATACACACAGATATAGACACACACACACACACACACACACACACACCACCACACACAACACACACTACCTGCTTGACTTGGGTGCTGGGACACTGACCCAGGTTCCTCTGAAGACTAGTAAAGGCGTCTTACCACTGAGCCATCTCTCCAACCCTAGAAGCAACTTTTGCTATGACCCTTCACAACCCGTGACTCTGCTGAGAACAGCTGGAACACGGCATCATAGACATACATGCTAATTTTAACATCCACTTCCATGTATCAAAGATTCTGTGTGATTGCTCCTTTTTAATGGAGTTCAGAAACTGCTGACTTGTGTCATCTGAATAGCTTCTAAAATCATCATCGACTGTGAACCCATTTTCCTGTGATTTTATACTTATCCACCTGTTTCTTCTCTTTGGTTCAGGAATAAGAATTTGGCACCAATTAATGGTGCTTCCTCAAAGGCTGTCTACCAGATATTTACAGTTCCTTTGTTGATTGTTGGTTAAGAGGTTCAGGTCCTATCTCACAAGTGAGGTTTGCTTTTCTTTTTTGGTTTGGTCCCATTTTTTATTAAAGCTTTGGGCATTTCATACATTTTTTTTTAATTTTTTTTATCTAGACCTGTGTCCCCCCTATCCTCCCCACCCCACCAGAGCTCATGCATTCTGCCAAACATGTTTTTCATCTTTTTCTCAGTCTCTTTTAAAATTTTCAATGCAGAAGTTTATTGTTTGGAGCAGAAGTTCACTGTTTCAGTCAGTTCTTTGACCCAGTCTTTTGTTGTTGTTTTGGTTGTTCCTTCTAATCTGCATCAATCCAAAATATGCATATATGCATGCCACATATATCTTTTAGCATCTTCAGCTTATGATTTTTTTTGTCTTTTTCAAGACAGGGTTTCCCTGTAGCCCCAGCTGTCCTGGAACTCACTCTGTAGACCAAGCTGGCCTTGAACTCACAAAGATCCACCTGCCTCTGCCTCCCGAGTGCTAGGATTAAAGGTGTGTGCCACCACATCCGGCATGATTTTTTTTTTTCTTATTAGGGTGGATGTCATGTTTGAAGGCTTCTCCTTGGCAAGCCCAAACCACCATCAGTTCTGCCCTTGTGTTCCACACTGGGGTTTTCCTTTCCCATGGTCACCAAATGAGGTCCAGTAAGCACTGTGTCCTGCCTTGATCTTCCTCTACTGGTCTCCATGATACAGCCTGGGTAGTCCAACAATGGCAGTCTATACTCTGAAGAGGCTGAAACCCCAGTAGCTGTTCAGTCCACAAGCTGGATGTCTCAGTAGTCCCCATCTGGCACTGAAAATTTGGAGGATTATTGGAGAGACATTAGTCTTCAGTCCATATTGGAAGGTTGAAAAGCTGTGTCTTCTCATGTCTTTGAAGGATGGCAAAAGCAGTGGCAGCCACAGGGTAGCTGCACTTGCCAGTAAGACAGGCAAAACAATTGTGCTCGTTTTTTTTTTTTGTTTTTTTTTTTTCCTTTTTGTCTTTTTACTAAGATCTCAAGTTTCCCACAGCATCCTTGAACATAGCCCACCTTCAGCACATTGACTATTACTGCCATTACTTAGTATCACATGTCTGAGACAATAGAAAGGTATTGTCTGAGAGTTTCAGGATTTGAGACCTGGTTCAGCCTAGGATAAGTCACATGAATCTCTAATTCACGGCAAGGCACCCAGAGATACTGAGCGGTTCCTTGCCTTGGACTCCAGAACATCTTGGTCAAGTCCTATGAGATACATTTGGAGAACAATGTCTGGTTTCAAGGACAGTTGGAACTGGGCTAGCTGGTGTGTTTTCTGAATAAAACCGTACTGTTGATTTGGTGAGGTTCCTGCTTCTGTGGGCTCTTCTTCGTGGTGAACTAATCCTGTCTTCCCTTTCTGGATGTGGCTTTTGATGGCCCTCCCCTCCAAGGAGGACTGGCTCCTGCTTGGTCCTGGGCCTACCTCTCCCGTAAGCCATCTCACCTCACTGCTGATGCCACGGGTTAGTGGAGACAACCCAGCAGCACAGAGCTAAGTCCCCACCATGGATTCATGATTAAGAATACACTAAATGCCCAAGGAGCCATTGACTGATACAACATCTTGAAAGCATAGCATTCATAGTTAGACCACAAGTCTAAATCAGTCACAGAGACCCCCATTCTTCTGCTAAAAACATTGGGCTAGTTTCCAATCTGGTTTCTGATGTTGGTTTCATCCTAAACTCAAGAGTACAGAACTTGACTCCTCCTGCTATTTGACAATCTGGAGTGGTGGCTGCATGGCTTTGGTGACTTTTTTTTTTAATTTTATTTATTTTTTATGTGTATGAATGTACTGTCTGCATGTAGGTTTGTGCACCCATGTCGTGCAATGCTGTGGAGGTCAGAAGAGGGTGTCGGATTCCCCTGGAACTGCAGTTCTCCTGGAATTGGAGTTTCAGACGGTTCTCGGCCACCATGTGGGTGCTGGGGATCGAACCTGGGTCTTCTGTAAGAGTGGTCGGTGCTCTTAACTGCTAGGCCATCTCTCCAGCCCGGCTTTGGTGACTTCTTGTGGACTCTCATGTGTGCCTGAGTTAGGTATCTGTGCCAGCACTGGAGACACACAGAACAGGTATCTCTTTAGTGCCCTATAGTGGCATACCCAGCAAAATCCTGAGGGCAAAGCCCCTCTGAGAAGATGGCCAACGCTACTGTAGGCCAGATTACAGAGGCACCATCCTTTACCAAAGTGCCAGTTCCCCCAGGGTGCTGGCAAAGACAAAGCAGTAGTGTGAATGGAGAGCTTGAGGGGAGGCCTGGCCTGCTGCAGCCCCATGCAACCTCGGACGTGACCATTCGAGCCTCACTGTTTTTAGATCTAGACTTTGAACTAGAACATTGTTTTAACTTCATCCAGTTTGAGAAGTTGGTTCACCCATACAAGTTACATGAAAGAGCAGGGTGACATCTGTGTCATGTCAAAGGTTTCAGGATGTTTAGTTCTGCGCAGCCTAGGATAAGCCATGGTTTGTGAGGACCGCATGTCTGAGAGGCTCAGTAGCAATGATAACAGAAGTAATTACCAGGCACTGGAGTAGTTTATGTAGGCCATATTGTTCTTTTTCCACAATACTGTTTTACAAGTGAAAAAATGAGGCCCAGGAAGGTCAAAGATATTGCTCAAGTCCAGAGGTTCCTAATATGGAAATAAGTGTTAGAGGAGACAGAAATTCTAATTACCGTGATTTGATCATGACACGTGGCATAATACACTGAGTTATTATCCTGGACCCATAAATATGTATAAATGTTATACATCAATTAAAACTAGGAAGAGATGCTCCTTGAGGAAAGCAACACCAGATTGCAGCCTGATCTGACTCCAGAACCCATAATCAGCTACTGCACTCCTCTGTCTCGCCACTCCTCGGGGCCTCGCTTCCTCCCTAGCACACACAGGTGACCACAGGATGCTTCGCTTATCTTCATCTCTTTTTCTCTGTGCTGGGGACCAGGTTGCCCACCCACTAGGCTCTTAGGATCTTGTACTCCCAGACCCACCCTGGTGGCTACCTCAGAAAGGCCATGTGTGAGTATCTGGATATAAATATTTGAATGTGTGTTTGGAGTGTGGGGAGCTCATTATATAAGAAACCCGAGCTACAGACCATCTAATTTTTTAAGGTATTTCCTGGCTATTTTTAATTTCTTTCTTTGAGAACTCTCTGTTCAGATACATAGCCCATTTTTTTGCTTTCTTGATTTTTTTATTTGACCAGTTAATAAACATAGGCAATGAACATAAGGAGTCTCCATAAACCCAATTAGCAAACATCTGAGTCCAGTTCTTGTACAACCCAGGGTCCCCAAGAGTCCAGCTAATTTTTTTTATATGTCTTTATTTCTGTAGTGCTACGAATCGAACCCAGGTCTGTTCACAGGCTAGGCATGTACTCCAGCACTGCACTAAGTTCTCAGCACCCAACACACACTTTTGTTTGAGACAGGGTCTCCCTGTAGCCCCAGCTGGCCTGTAATTTGTTATATAGACTAGGTTAGCCTTGATGTCACAGAGATCTGCCTGCCTATGCCTCTCAAGTGCTGGAATTAAAGGCAAGCACCACTATATCCAGCAATCCTCAGCTTTTTAGCTTTTTTTTTTTCATTTTTATTTCAAAGAAGGTCTCACTAAGATAACTAGGATAGCTCTGAATTCACTATATAACCCAGGCCAATCTAACACTTGTAATCCACCTATACCTCAGCTTCTTGAGTAGCTAGAGCTACAGGCCTGTGTCATCAGGCTTGGCAGTAATTTTTAATTCCCTAATAAGGTAAGATCCAATCACTCTTTCTTGGCTGGGAAAGGTCCTCCTTTCCTTTGTATCCATGGTCCACAGTCTATATTGAGCATCTCTGTTCCCATCCCTGCCCCAATCAGAAAGAAGTTACTTCCTCCATCTTCAGGAGACTGAAGGGCAGAGAGGAAAGGTAATTCCTCAAAGGGAGCTCCGGGTGTGTTCCTGCCCACCCTGCTCAGCCTCAGAGCAGCATCACAAGCCTGCCAGACTCTGACCCTCCAAGTCAATTGCTCCCCACAAAGCCATCTCCTGTGTGCTCCTTGAGTTGCTGCTAATTCAAAGAAGCCATTAAGTCCTGAGAGGCAAGTTTTAAGATGCACAGAAAAGGGGATTTATCTGTATGGCTCTCTCAATGACAGGAGACCCAGCTCCATAAGCACCTGTCCTAGGACTCACAGTCTTCCTGAGACTCATCCACTGGACGTCTAGACTCAGAACCCAATGCAGGTTGGCTATACCACTGAGATGGTTAATCTCAGCTATCAACTTGGTGAGATCTAGAATCACTTGAGAGACAGGCCTCTGGGCATGCCTGTGGGGACTATCTTGGTAAAGTTGATTGAGGTAGGATGCTCACTCCCTGTGGGAAGATTGACTCCCTGTGGGAAGATTGACTCCCTGTGGGAAGATTCACTCCCTGTGGGAAAATTCACTCACTGTGGGTGGCATCATTCCTTTGGCTGGGATCCTGGACTGTGTAAAAAGGAGAACTTGGGTATAATGTGGTCAGCTGCCTCAAGTGCTGGCTGCCAGGATTTCCTCACCAAAATGGGGCTGTAACCTTGAACTGTAAGATACAATAAACCTGTTCTCCCTTAGGGTATTTTATCACAGGAACAGGAACATTAACTAAGACAAACCTTAAGGACAAATCTGACTTGTATGTAACAAAAAAAATTGTTCTATTCAAAATTCCCTTCAAGACCCAAATCATTTCACAAATACCAGAAAGAAACAGAGAGCATAAACTTGCAGACAGGGAGGGGAGAGGAGGAAGACAGCAAGGTGAAGTGTCTGGTAAGCTGAGGCCAGCTTCCCAGGGGGCCACTCCCATCCTAAGGACCTCAGTGACACTGACTGGCACTGTTTGCTGAGGCTCCTCCTTGGCAGGCTCTTTTCATCTTACAGCCACCAGAGAAGGGGGCACTAGTTTGTCTTCTTCAAAGATGACAAGATGGAGGCTATGACATTAGTTCGAGGTCACAGGGCAGCAAATGGCACAGTCGGGATTTGAATTCACATCTGTGCCAATCTGCACTGCTCCTGTATTGAACTCTTGGGTTTATAAAGTAGACAACAAGAACAAAATACAAAGCTCTTTCCTTTCATAGCACATGTGCTGGATAGTGTCAGCTGTCAACTTGACATTCTTGGGAAGAGGGAATTTCAATTAAGGAGCTTCCTCTATCAGACCATCCTCTGGGTACGTCTATGAGGCATTTTCTTTCCTTCTTTTGTTTTTTGTTTTTGGTCTTTTTGAGACAGGGTCTCCCTGTAGCCCCAGCTGGCCTGGACCTTACTATGTAGACCAGGCTGCCCTTGAACTCTAGGAGGCATTTTCTTGATTGTTGAGTGGTACAGAAGGACCCAGGCCATGTGGGAGGTGCCATCCTTGGGCAGGAGGCCTGCCTTTGCATAAGAAAGTGGGCTGAGCACAAGCCAGAGGAGCAAGCCAGGAAGCAGGATTGCTCCCTGGTCTCTGCTTCAGCTTCTGCCTCCAGATTCCTGTCTGAGTTCCTGGCCTGGCTTCCCTTAAGGATACTCTGTTTTGGATGTATAAGTCAAATAAACCCTTTCCTTTCCAAGGTGTTTTTGGTCAGGGCATTTTATCACAGCAATAGAGAACCAAACTAGGACAATGGTCTTAATTTGATTTTAAGACTGTGATATACATCTGTATTACAGTGTTTTTCAAAGAACTGAGAAAGGAAAATTTATTGAGGAAGTGGAAGAACAGGAGAGGTTGATGATGTAGAGGCTGTGAAATGGAAGAAGCATGGGTCTGGAATGGAAGAAACACGGGTCGGAAATGGAAGAAGCAGGGGTCTGGTGAAGGGTGGTGAAGTTTGGGGTGTAGCCATGAAGTCACCTGGTGCAGGTGTGGTGGAGTGTGGGGTGTAGCCATGATGTCACCTGGTGCAGGTGTGGTGGAGTGTGGGGTGTAGCCATGAAGTCACCTGGTGCAGGTGTGGTGGTGTGGGGTGTAGCCATGATATCATCTGGTGCAGGGGTGGTGGAGTGTGGGGTGTAGCCATGAAGTCATCTGGTGCAGGGGTGGTGGAGTGTAGGATATAGCCATGATGTCACCTGGTGCAGGTGTGGTGGAGTGTGGGGTATAGCCATGATGTCACCTGGTGCAGGTGTGGTGGAGTGTGGGGTATAGCCATGATGTCACCTGGTGCAGGTGTGGTGGAGTGTAGGGTATAGCCATGATGTCACCTGGTGCAGGTGTGGTGGAGTGTAGGGTATAGCCATGATGTCATCTGGTGCAGGGGTGGTGGAGTGTGGGGTGTAGCCATGAAATCACCTGGTGCAGGGGTGGTGGAGTGTGGGGTGTAGCCATGAAGTCATGTTGCTTGCCCACAGTCGGCGACTGGGTACCGCAAAGGGCCTGGGCAGGTTTCTGCTCCCACAGCATGTACCTGAGCAAAGGTCATTTCTCGCTCAGGACCAATGGAAGGAAGCTTGGAACAGCTCGAAGATAAATGTTTTGGGGCTGGAGAGTTGGCTTATCTGTTAAGAGCACAGACTGCTCTTGAAAAGGACCAAGCTGGATCTCCAAGGCTTAGTATTAAGACACTGTTATGGTTTGGATTTGAATGTCCCAGGCTCGTGCTATGAAAACTTGACCCTCAGCTCATGGTGTTACTTTGAAGTTTGCAGAACTTTTGGAGGTGGGGCTGGCAAAAGTGAGTTCCTAGGGACTGTCTTCTGAAGGTTCTGCCCAGCCCTGCTGCCCGTCCTGCTTGCTTTCTGTTTTTTGACCCTGTACCATTTGATCAAGCCTGCACTTCATGCTCCCACTGCCAGAAGGATCCACTCTGTCATGGCTTCCCCAGGATGGACTGAAATCCCTTGGAAACCGGGAGTGAAAGGAAACTTTCCCTCCCTCAGGCTGTATGTCCATCAGGTATCACAGTCACAGAGACGTAAAAGTAACTAACACAGCGACCTAATTCCATCCCTAAACAGGCTGGCTTTGGAAAGTCATGCAGTAATTTCAATGGTGATCTTCAAAGATATGTCCATGTCATAATGCTCAGAGCCTGTGAAAATCAGTGTGCATGGCAAGAGTAAATGTCACCTTATCTTGATGGAGGTGTGAAGAATAAATGATGGATGTTGGGAAAAGTTTAACTTGTGTTTTCCAAGTGCAATAATATGTGTCTTACAGGGCTTGGAGTGGGAGGGGTATGGCTCAGTTGGTAGAGGCCTGGCCTAGTATTCACAAAGCCTAGGCATGGGGGTGCACGACTGTAATCTTAGCACTTGGGAAGTAGAGGCAGGACTATCAGAAGGTCAATCTCAACTAGTTCCAGGCCAACCTAGGCTACATGAGATGCTGTCGAAAGAAAGAAAGAAAGAAAGAAAGAAAGAAAGAAAGAAAGAAAGAAAGGAAGGAAGGAAGGAAGGAAGGAAGGAAGAAAGAAAGAAAGAAAGAAAGAAAGAAAGAAAGAAAGAAAGAAAGAAAGAAAGAAAGGAAGGAAGGAAGGAAGGAAGGAAGGAACGAAAGAAAGAAAGAAAGAAAGAAAGAAAGAAAGAAAGAAAGAAAGAAAGAAAGGAAGGAAGGAAGGAAGGAAGGAAGGAAGGAAGGAAGGAAGGAAGGAAGAAAAGACAACCACCCAGGGAAGTGGTGTGGTGTGGCCATAAGACAGATGACAGTGATGTATCCAGAAGCTAAAGAACACATGGAGCCAACAGAAGCTGGAAAACACAGGAAGGATTTTGCCCTGGAGAGTTCTGAGGAAGTAAAACCTTGACTCGTTACTTCTTGCTTTTAGGACAGAGGGGTAATACATTTTCAGTTTTTTCATTTGTTTGTTTGGGGTTTTGTTGTTGTGTTTATTCATTTGGTTTTTTATGATAGCATCTTGCTGTACAGCCCCATCTGGCTTAGAATTCACTATGTAGACCAGGCTGGCCTCAAACTCACAGAAACTCTGTGCCTCTGCCTCCGGAGTGCTGGGGATTAAAGGCATGTGCACCACCAGGCTGCATTTCTTGGGTCTTAAATGGCCCCGTCTATAGTCTCCTGGCAGCCATAGGAAGCGACCGGAGACTGGACCCAAGACCGGATCCCAGACCGGATCCCAGACCGGATCCCCTCTGTGGTCTTTTGTTTCCTTGGGTGCACACGAAGTTAGATGTCCCCACTTCGATGTCTTCTCCAGCACCCCCAGAGCTGCAGAGCCCTGGGGGAGGCAAGTCTCCATGATCTCGCCCATGCCATCGCACATCTGAGCAGGTCACTGAGCTGCTTGGGGCGAGAGAACTTGAGCAGAGAGCTCTTCCACAGACAGTCGCTTCCTATCCCGTTCCTGCTGTTGATTGCTAGAAAAAATATTCTCTCTTAGCCCGCCCAGGGAAGTCCAAATAACTCTGACCTCTTGGTGGGTTTCAGAGAAAGTTCGCCATTATCCACTGTCACATTCCCCACCTCCCCACCCCAAACAGTCTCTGCAGGTGGAAGGATCCTTGTTAAGGGAATTCCACAAAATGTGCTCAGGGCTGCTGAATAAATGCAGAACAGGGTTAATCTGTTCACCTCCGCACACCCTCCAGCTCCAGCCTGCTCTACAACTCAATCACTTGCACGCAGCTAACCAAATTACTGCTCTGGGCTGGGGCCGCCTGTTATGTGGCTCAGGAGCTTCATTTGCAATCACCATTAACCAGAGAAGCTGCACGGCTGCTCGATGCCCATAGAGTTGAGTGTCATACAATATTTGAAGAAAGCAAGGGGCTAGAAGAGGCTGCAGAGCTTTAGAATAGACATGGAGGAGAACAGACCTCTAGCCTGGGCCCCTCCTCCCCTTCTCCCCTGCCTGGTAGGTGCTGGTGAGTGGTGAAGTGGTTCCAAGCCAGGTAGAGACTGAACCTGGGGAAGTAAATGTTCAGAGGACCGAGAAGCAGACCCTGGGAAGGGGCTGGGAAGGCAAGAACTGGGTAACCCACATACAGCTCTAAACAGTCTTGTCAGCTTCCAGCAGCCTTTAGGTAGGCATTCAGGCTCCACACTCCAAAGGCTCTAAATTGCCAAAAACAACACTCAGGTCTCTTCTCATCCCAGTCCCTGTTGTGCTGCATCCTGCAGTTAGCAAAGCCCCAGGGCGCCTGGATTTCCACAGATCCAGCCACACAGCCCAGGCAGAGGCAGTGTTTGGCCTTGCCTCAACCTTTCTTTTCTCATCTTTCTCTCCTTAGAGGACCTCCTTCTTCTCTTCCCTCCTTTTCCCCTCCCCTCCTTCTCCTCTTTTTCCTCCTCCTCCTCTTCTTCCCCTTCCCTCCTTCCTCCTCCACCTCACATGGCTTGCCCTTCCCCACCACCTATGCACATACATTCATCCACACACACCAGCTGCTCTTAGAATGAAAGGCACTTGGATACCGTGTGTGTGTGTGTGTGTGTGTGTGTGTGTGTGTGTTGTTCTGTCTGTAAATCCAAGGTTAATGGATTGCAACAGAGAAGACTGTCAGGAACCTGACTGAATGGTTGCAGGGAGGAGGGGTACGTAAGCTGGGTACAGAAGCAGGCAGTGGTGTTGAGGACAGTGCTGGCGCTGGGTGGCACATCAGACAGGGCCTTCAAAGCTGGATACAGAAGCAGGCAGTGGTGTCGAGGACAGTGCTGGCACTGGGTGGCACATCAGACAGGCCTTTCAGAACTTTGCCAGAAAGCATTTTGCCAGTGTTTCTTTTCAGAAACTTTTTTATCAAAGCCTGTGATGACCAGGAGGAAGTCTTCCAGCCACCTGAGCTTGCTGTGGTGTGCTCAGGAGGGGCTGAAGACTGGCACCAGAGGGGCTCCGGTCAGCCTGCAGATCCCTTTTGGAAGAAACTTGGCTGAAGGGACTGGCCATGACACCCTACAAAGGGTATGTCTGGTCTGCAGACAGGGCAGAAGGCAGGGCTGCCTGGCAGCTAGGCCCAGCAGGAAAGGAGCCAGGAGAAAACGACTTCAGTGTAGAAAGGAACAGAGAATTCGAGGAAGGAAGGAATGCTGGCTGAGGAGCAGCACCCCAGAAACCCCGGCCTGAAGCTGGGCACAGCCCCTGCGAACACTGGGAAAGAAGCAGAGGGCAGCCTCCAAGAAAGCTGGCTCCCTAGAGCCCACCTTTCATGGGGTAGGAAGGAAAAGGGGGGACATCACTAGGGACCTTGATCTAGGCAAGGAGTTACAAGTACAGGCAGAGAGAAACACACCGGGGCGACCTGGGGTCTCATGTGCCTCATTCCTCATGTACACTTAAGGTTCGGTATTCAAGGTCAGTTACTCTAAAGGATCCTTTTGGGTCAGGTGGGCTTCTGGCTTTAACCAGAGTATCTGCAGTCCCTAGAAGACTGTGCTTTCCATTTAGATAAAAGACATCATTGAAGGAATCCCAGGTTACAGAGTAATCACCTTTGTAAGATTGCTAATGAAGGTGACCTGTACAAGCATAGCAGACACCTGATTTTCCATGCTCAGTTTGTGAATTTTAATTTTAATTCAGCACTTTCCTGGGGTCCTTAAATACTCTTAGAGTTTGCAGGAAAGTCCAGGAAGAGATGAAGTATAGAAATGCTTCCACACAGTCTTTTCAGTCGTCTTTGTAGCCCCATTTAGCTCAGCAAATAGAATGGGAGGCTGCAGTCTCTATCTCCCTGATCACCATTTCATGTAGCAGCTTGTCTTACAAAGTGCGGGAAAGTACCACAAATCAATAGCTATCCTGGGTTAACATTGCCACAGCCTTTTCCCTTCCCCTGAAGAAACGATGCCCCCCTGCCCCCGCCCTGCTCAGATCACAGCTTATTATAGCAAAGGTGTATTTCTGTGGTCTATTTATGGAAATTAATGTTTGGAAAGATAACTCTTTTGATCTTACTTTTTACTTTTTAACCTAGGCAATGGTGCTTTTAGATGGCTATTCTTAAAGAAAGTAACAAACAAACAAAAACCTGCAGTTGTCTGCTAGTTTCCAGTGCGAGCCTAGGACTGATGACCTATGGTCACCGGATCCCAGATATGGAGCTAGTGGAGACTCACAGAGCAGTTTGGCGGATGGCCTGTCCCCCTGCCTACGGCAGCTCTCCAAGGCCTGTGTGCTGGGACCCAACAGACTTTGTTTACTTGTGGTGAGGCTCTAATGAGCAAAATCCCTAAGCGGGTTTTATATATTTTTTAATTGGAAATGAAAAGTCAAATGAAAGGGTATCTGAAAGACTAAGCTATGGAAAATCAACTCTCGAAACACGAGTTCCTTCTTCGTGTGCTCCTGCTTATATGATCTTAAGTTGCCTGAAGGCTTTAAGTGACAACCTTTGAAGAGCCCAAAAATTATGTGCGAAAGTGTGTGTGTGTGTGTGTGTGTGTGTGCACAAGCGCACGTGTTTAGAAGACAGCATTACAGACATAGTCATTAACTCACTACTAACTCTCAGCATCTTCATAAAGCTGTGGAGGAAACAGGACAGATATTCCTGTGTCTGTTTACAGGTGAGCGAGGAAGGTAAGTTCTGTGAGGTTGAACCACTCAAGATCACACAGCTAGCTGGCCACAGCTAATTCAAGGCCTCCGACTCAGACTGGTTGGGGCAGCAAGACAATTGATCAGTATCCAAAGCATCTCACTGGAAAATTCTACACAGATAATTTCCCCTCCCCCCACAGGATCTAAGCATTCCTCCCTTCCCCGTCATCAGGTGCAGTCAGTGGACCATATAAATTCAAGCTTTGGAACTGCTAAGTTGCATAAAGAATTTTTAAAGGTATTAAAATGCAAAACAGGAGTAAACAATATTTCTTGCCCTGGGGAAGTCACTAATATAAGTTGACACAGTAATGGGTCTGCAAAGTGGCATGAAATGGAATTTAGGAGTATATTTTAATACAGATAGTGTACACTTGCTCCACTGAGGATGAGTGGTAAGAGAATTCTCATTTATAAAACTGAGCCATAAAGGAAAAACATTCTGGAATGCGAGGGAAGAGAGGAGAGAGATGAATGAGTGGGGGGGGGAGGTACACATGATGCCTCGGGAAGATGGATTAGTCACAGCTTGGGTACCACAGAAAGCCACATCAGAGGAAGCACGGAGTCCTGGTCTAGTGCAGGCCTCTGCATCCACCTTTGCCCCTGACTTATGGCCTGGGGGCTCCAGACACCTGTCTCTGTTAAAGAGTTCCAGGAATGGTGGTGGAGGGCTGCCCCTGAGCACTGAACAGTGTAAGGGGCTGAGGACTCTCTGATGATAAGCCTTATCACCCTAAGTATCACTGCCCAACCACAGTGGTCAGAGTGACATATTTGGCCTCCTGGGGACAGTCCTGGAGTCTGTTGCAGACACAGCAGATTCTGTCCCTCAGTCCTCCAGGACAGCAACTCCCAGTGAGTCCTGTCTTTTATCTTTGGGCAGAGGTTCACCTTTGGGGAGTGCAGCGGTGCTGTCCAGCACTCCCTCAGCCCCGGCTGGTTCTCATCCCCCACATCCCTAGACAGAGGCTCTTCATTCATTTCCTTATTGATCTGAGCTGTGATATGCAGTATTCCTTTCAGACCTGCATTTTGGCATGCCTGTTAACAGTAGGAAAGCAGAGGAAAGCACCAGGCAGGCAGCAAAGCAGCTACTGGCAACTCAGCACCCAGCTGCCTGCAGGGCTCTGGGCAGCAGAGGCCTTGAGCTGCTTTCATGTTACACAATTGAAGCAAAGCCCTTCTGCTGTTCGAGTACTGGATGGAGGGCTGACATAGCTGGCAGGAGGGAAACGGGCTAAACGAAAGAGAGAGAGAGAGAGAGAGAGAGAGAGAGAGAGAGAGAGACAGACAGACAGACACACACACAGAGACACACACACAGACACACACACCCAGAGACACACACAGACACAGACACACAGACATAGACACACACACACACACAGACACACACACAGACACAGACACATAGACACAGACACACACACAGACACATAGACACAGACACACACACGCAGACACACAGAGACACACACAGACACATACACACAGAGACACACAGACACACACACACACAGAGACACAGACACACACAGAGACACAGACACAGACACACACACACAGAGACACATACAGACACAGACACACACAGACACAGACACAGAGAGAGACACAGACACACACAGAGACACAGACACACACACACACAGAGACACAGACACAGACACACACAGACACAGACACAGAGAGACACACACACACACACACACACACACACACACACACACACAGTCTGAGGACGAGGAGAGAGGAGCCCTTGCCAATTCTCAGGTCCTGTCTCAAGGCTCCTCAGCTCCTGCACAGCCAAACCCTGGATTTGACCGCCTTTGCCAGCCCTTGGGACACACAGCAATTTGGGGAACTTTTCAGATCTTCTCTCCCAGCTGCTGCTAGTCCACAAACATTTCAGAGAGAGGTGAGGACATCCCACCCCACTCTTTCTGCCACCCTCCCTTCTGATTCTGAACTCAGGTGACAGCCCGGGGAAGACGCAGCTCCACCACTCCAGGGTCACCAGCCAGCCCAGGAAACAGCGCGCTGTGCCTCTCTGTAATCATAGCGCCAAACCATCTAGGGAGCCAGAAAGAGCCCTGGCAAGCCGAGGCAAGCTCCCCAGAGCCCCGCGGTCCTAGCACCTGCAAACTGCTTGCCAGAGCTCCCTGCTCTACAGTCTTCTCAGAAAAGACCAGAGCTCCTGCTAGAGATGGCGGGGTGGGGGGGGGGACGATGATGGGGGGGGTTCGGGGTGAGAGGCGGCGACTCACCTTTAGGGTGTGCGTGGGGTTGACCACACAGACAAGTTGCCCAGCAGCGGAGAAAACCCGTTTAGCTTTGTAGTGCTGAAACCGGAGGTGAATGAGATCCAACACAGCCCCAAAGCACTGGGTAAAGAAGAGCATCCCAACTTTTGGGGGGTTGTGGGTACTGGAAGGCAGCGGAGGAGGCTGTAAGTCCTCAGGCTCTGAATGGAGCGCAGCCTCTGAGACACTCCGCTCCAGCCGGGCTTAGCGCGCCTTCATATTCATCATCAAAATAAGACGGTTAGAATCTTGCAGCAGTGAGGCAGCCAATCAAAAGGACAGAAATGTTATCCTTGAGGTACAGAGACAGCCAATAACAAATGCCTCCCCTACTGAAACTCCCTGATGAATTGAGCCTGGCGGAGAATGTATTATTGAACATTACCATAGATCAGCACATTGCATTTATCTTGTGATTACAGCCAACCATACATAATGCTGGGGAGGTAGGCTGACAAAATTGATTGCTTAATGTGTCTCCATTTATTAATTGACTTAATTTAACATGAGAGCCTTTCTTAATGCCCTGGCCGAAAAGGAAAAAAAAAAAAAAAAAAAAGGAAGAAGAAAAATGTAAAACGTTTAAACGTCCAAACAGTTAAAGCATCCTACCGCAACAGGCAGATGGATAGGGGGCTCATGGCTCCGCTCTCCAGAGCTGCTGGGAGAAAATCAAATATTACAAGACACCGACTCCAGATAAGGATTTGGCAGCCACGGAAATGTGTATCTTTCAATCTAGCGCTCTGATTCTCTGCAATTTGGATGGTGGCCCTTTGATAAATCTAACTCACCACGCTTAATGTAAAAAAAAAATCTGACAGATGAATTTGAAATTGAGGGAGATGCATATTTTTTCAAGATACTGTAATTACCTGTATTTTTTATTAAAGCATAAAAATGCACAGAGCATGCTACTAAAAATAATGAAATCCCCAATGCATGAATGCACACAGGAAAACCTACACGGAGAAGACACTAGCTTGTGCATCAGCAAAACAATCACAGATGCCGGGAACCTGTGCCTGTCATCGTCGTTCATTTGCATATTGGTGGGCAGCAAATTGCTAATTAACCACTAGATTGTTGGAGACATTAAAACAGAGATTAAGAACACGTACAGCACACCATTTACTCATTTCTGTGGAAGCTTGCAGCACAGTTCTGTGCTGGAGCAGGCAGAGATCACTCCAGCCCTCAGCTGCAACACAGCTCAGCAGACCCCATCCTCAAAGTGGGCTATGGGGCCACCCATTGGCTCTTGAAGGGAAGTTTTCTAAACAATACATAAAGGGCTTTAAGGTTTCTGGGGATAAGCTCCTATAGCTTATTTAGCCAGTGACCCTAAGGTCTGAGAGTTGGGAGTGTCATGTTTTTCCTCCTTTTGGCTGTTTCACCATTGAGTGGTCAGACAGCATCTAGTGCTGCTGGGCAGAATCACTCTAGGGAGTGAGCTGCAGCTATTGGGTCTGAGCCTGTGGCTCCCTCCTCATGACCTCTTGCTCTCTGGATGCCCTAGGATAACTCCACTGCAGTCCCAAGACACCTGGGGAGTGTAGGACCTGGTCAGGCTCTTAAACAACAGACTAAAACATAGCAGGAAAGAGCATGGACGCCCAGGTTAAGGAAACCAGGTTGATTGAATTTAAAACCAAATCAACATCTAAAGGAATAAAGGAATAACAAATAAAATTTCAACAAGAAATGCACTGGGGTGTATGTGTGAATTGATGTTTTTTAAAAATAGGATGTAAGCTCCTGGAACCACAGAGTATTTGAAAATATGTGGTTTATAGACTGGTTTTGTAAATAAGTGCTGTTAGTCCACATTAGACACCACTTATAAAAGTTTACATCATCTGGGGCTGGAGAAGTGGCTCAGTAGTTAAGAACACTGGCTGCTTCTACACAGGTTTGATTCCCAGCACCTACATGGTGGCTAACAACCATCCTAACTCCAGTTCTAGGGAATCCATCACTGTCTTGTGAACTCTCTGGACATTGCACGACACAGGCACACCTACACACATATAAGCAATCCATTTATACAATAAATAAGTACAATATTTTTAAAAGTCTACATTTTCTGAAATAAACTTTCAGAAATGAGGAAGGAAAGTGTTCAACATGATTTTATTGTCTTTTGTCTTTAAAAAAAGATGTATTTCATTTTTATTTTATCTTTTTTTTTTTTTTTTTTCTGTTTGGTCTTTTTTGAGACAAGATTTCCCTGTAGCCCCATCTGGCGTGGAACTCACTATGCAGACCAGACTGGCCTGGAAGTCACAGAGATCTGCCTGCCTCTGCCTCCTGAGTGCTGGGATTAAAGGCATGTGCCATCATGCCCAGCCTTATAATTTTTTTTTTTATGAGTGAGTGTATTGCCTGCATGTTTGTAAGTGCGCCCATGTCATGCAGTGCCCTCAGTGGTCAGAAGAGGGCATTAGATCCCTTGAAACTGAAGTTACAGATGGTTGTTAGCCTCCATGTGGGTGCTGGGAACTGAATCCTCTGCAAAAGCAGCCAATGTTCTTAACTCCTGAGTCATCTCTCCAGCCCTGTTTTTTAAAAAATTTATTTCTGAATATGTGCATATGGGTGGATGTGTGCATATGTGTGGATATGGGCATATGTGTGGATATGTGCATATGTGTGGATATGTGCATATGTTGGCTATGTGCATGTGTGTGGATATGTGGATATGTGTGGACATGTGCATATGTTGGCTATGTGCATGTGTGTGGCTATGTGCATATGTGTGGATATGTGCATATGTGTGGATATGTGAGCGGGAGCACAGTGCCTGTGGAGCCAGAGGTGCGGGAGCCCCTGGAGCTAGAGTTACAGCTAGTTATAAGCTGCCTTATGTGGGTGCTGGGAACCAAACTCTGGTCTTCTGGAAGAGCAGTATGCACTCTTAAGCATTGAGCCATCTCTCTAGCCCCTGCCTTTCCTTTTTTACATGCATTTATTTGTGTGTGTGTGTGTAAACATGCATGCCACAAGATTTGTGTGTGGTAGCCAGAGGACAGCCCACAGGAATCAGTTCTCTCCTTCTACCATGTAAGTCCAGGGGTCAAACTTAGGTCATTAGGCTAGGTGGCAAGTGTCTTTACCAATTGATTCATCTTGCCAGCCTCCTGCTTTTGTTTTTTGATCTCATATAGCCCAGGCTAGCCTCAAACTTGCTATATTTGGACTACTTCTGATCTGCTTTCTTCTACCTCCCAAGGCTGGAATGATTAAAGGTGTGGACTACGATGCCCAGCTTTAAATTTTGCTTAATTTAAAAAAATAAAAGTGAGAGCTGGGTGTGGTGGTACACACCTGTAATCCCAGCACTTGAGAGGCAGAGGCAGGCAGATCTCTGTGAGTTCAAGGCCATCCTGGTCTACATAGCAAGTTCTAGGACAGATGAGACTAAAGGGAGACCTTGTCTCAAAAAAGACAATAAATAAATAAATAAATAAACTCATGTAGATCCCTTAAAACATGATTCAGAGTCTAAACTGCTTTGTGTCTTTGTCTAAAATGGAACTGTCTTGGTGGGGATTTTTGTTCATTATTTTTTATTACTAGAAAATAAGTCCAGTCAAAGTGGGTTTTTAGTAAAGCATTCTTTGTTAAATGGTATATTTAAATAAAGTGTAAACAAAATGAAGGTGTCATCAAGTAGGACAAAGATTGTTTCTTTGTGTTGAAAATCCCATGCTGAAACCGATGCTCCTTTTAATCTTAACTTTGATTAAAGACTATTTCGAACAGTTTTGATTCATAACAAAATTAAGAGGAAGGCACAGAGAATCCTCTATGCCTGCTGCTCCCACACTTGGATAAATTCCCTGAGCATCAAGAGCCCATAAAAGCTGGGAAGTGACTTTGTTACAATTGGTAAAACTCCACTGATAAATCATTATTATAACTTGGGGTCTGTAGTTTACATTGTGACTCACAGCATGCTGTTATATCATGAGTTTGCACATGATGTTGACATCTGTCTGTCACTATAGAATCATACAGGAGTGTTACACTCCTCTGAAAATCCCTGGTTCCCTTTGTTTGTCCTTCCTTCTTCCCAAACCCCTGCACCATGGACCTTTGTCCTATTGTTATACCTTCTACATTTTCTAGAATGCTATATCACTGCAGGTTTTCAGAATGACTTGCTTCATTTAATAACATGCCCCAAGGTCTCTGTGTCTTTTCATGATTTGATAGGTCATTTCTTTTTAATGTTGAATAATTCTCGTTTTTTCTGAATATACCACAATTTATTGATTTGTTTATTTAGTCTGGGTCTCTATGTAGTCCCAGCTAGCCTGGAATTCATAGAGATCTGCCTGTTTCTTTGTGGTTGTTTGAACAAGAAATGTCCCTCATAGGCTCAAATATTTGAACACTTTGTTTCACTGTTTGGGAGGAGTCTCTTTGCTGGAGGAAGTGTGTCACTTGGGCCGGCCTTGAGAGCTCTTAGCCCCATCCAGGTGGCTCTCACTGATTCACGTCTGCAGTTCAAGATGCAAACTTTCAGCTTTTCTGCTGGTTGCTGCCGTGCCTCCGCACCACGACAGACTTTTATCCCTGTAGAACCATAAGCCAAAATATACTCTTCTTCCATAAATTGTCTTGGTCGTCGTATTTTATCACAGCAACAGAAAGGTAACTAATACACTCTGCCTTCTTAGTGCTGAGATTTTTTTTTTAAATTAGTTTTTATTGATGCTTTGTGCATTTCATACATTTTTTCCAATTCAGTTCAGGCTTATTTCCCTNCCGGCTGGGAGGATAACTCCGCCCCCACAGCCACTAGATCTAATCAAGCCAAAGACCACACCTTTAATCCCAGCTGGGGGGATAACTCCAACCTCACAGCCACAAAGGCCAATCAAACCAAAGACAGCAGGACCAAACGATCAGCAATCAGCTCGCCAAGGCACCCAGTTCCTACCTGTCTTCCCCTCTTCCTGCCGCTGGGCTCAAGAGATCTCAAATCTCAAGAGTCACACAAGCGTGCCTTTAATACCGGCTGGGAGGATAACTCCGCCCCCACAGCCACTAGATCTAATCAAGCCAAAGACCACACCTTTAATCCCAGCTGGGGGGATAACTCCAACCTCACAGCCACAAAGGCCAATCAAACCAAAGACAGCAGGACCAAACGATCAGCAATCAGCTCGCCAAGGCACCCAGTTCCTACCTGTCTTCCCCTCTTCCTGCCGCTGGGCTCAAGAGATCTCAAATCTCAAGAGTCACACAAGCGTGCCTTTAATACCGGCTGGGAGGATAACTCCGCCCCCACAGCCACTAGATCTAATCAAGCCAAAGACCACACCTTTAATCCCAGCTGGGGGGATAACTCCAACCTCACAGCCACAAAGGCCAATCAAACCAAAGACAGCAGGACCAAACGATCAGCAATCAGCTCGCCAAGGCACCCAGTTCCTACCTGTCTTCCCCTCTTCCTGCCGCTGGGCTCAAGAGATCTCAAATCTCAAGAGTCACACAAGCGTGCCTTTAATACCGGCTGGGAGGATAACTCCGCCCCCACAGCCACTAGATCTAATCAAGCCAAAGACCACACCTTTAATCCCAGCTGGGGGGATAACTCCAACCTCACAGCCACAAAGGCCAATCAAACCAAAGACAGCAGGACCAAACGATCAGCAATCAGCTCGCCAAGGCACCCAGTTCCTACCTGTCTTCCCCTCTTCCTGCCGCTGGGCTCAAGAGATCTCAAATCTCAAGAGTCACACAAGCGTGCCTTTAATACCGGCTGGGAGGATAACTCCGCCCCCACAGCCACTAGATCTAATCAAGCCAAAGACCACACCTTTAATCCCAGCTGGGGGGATAACTCCAACCTCACAGCCACAAAGGCCAATCAAACCAAAGACAGCAGGACCAAACGATCAGCAATCAGCTCGCCAAGGCACCCAGTTCCTACCTGTCTTCCCCTCTTCCTGCCGCTGGGCTCAAGAGATCTCAAATCTCAAGAGTCACACAAGCGTGCCTTTAATACCGGCTGGGAGGATAACTCCGCCCCCACAGCCACTAGATCTAATCAAGCCAAAGACCACACCTTTAATCCCAGCTGGGGGGATAACTCCAACCTCACAGCCACAAAGGCCAATCAAACCAAAGACAGCAGGACCAAACGATCAGCAATCAGCTCGCCAAGGCACCCAGTTCCTACCTGTCTTCCCCTCTTCCTGCCGCTGGGCTCAAGAGATCTCAAATCTCAAGAGTCACACAAGCGTGCCTTTAATACCGGCTGGGAGGATAACTCCGCCCCCACAGCCACTAGATCTAATCAAGCCAAAGACCACACCTTTAATCCCAGCTGGGGGGATAACTCCAACCTCACAGCCACAAAGGCCAATCAAACCAAAGACAGCAGGACCAAACGATCAGCAATCAGCTCGCCAAGGCACCCAGTTCCTACCTGTCTTCCCCTCTTCCTGCCGCTGGGCTCAAGAGATCTCAAATCTCAAGAGTCACACAAGCGTGCCTTTAATACCGGCTGGGAGGATAACTCCGCCCCCACAGCCACTAGATCTAATCAAGCCAAAGACCACACCTTTAATCCCAGCTGGGGGGATAACTCCAACCTCACAGCCACAAAGGCCAATCAAACCAAAGACAGCAGGACCAAACGATCAGCAATCAGCTCGCCAAGGCACCCAGTTCCTACCTGTCTTCCCCTCTTCCTGCCGCTGGGCTCAAGAGATCTCAAATCTCAAGAGTCACACAAGCGTGCCTTTAATACCGGCTGGGAGGATAACTCCGCCCCCACAGCCACTAGATCTAATCAAGCCAAAGACCACACCTTTAATCCCAGCTGGGGGGATAACTCCAACCTCACAGCCACAAAGGCCAATCAAACCAAAGACAGCAGGACCAAACGATCAGCAATCAGCTCGCCAAGGCACCCAGTTCCTACCTGTCTTCCCCTCTTCCTGCCGCTGGGCTCAAGAGATCTCAAATCTCAAGAGTCACACAAGCGTGCCTTTAATACCGGCTGGGAGGATAACTCCGCCCCCACAGCCACTAGATCTAATCAAGCCAAAGACCACACCTTTAATCCCAGCTGGGGGGATAACTCCAACCTCACAGCCACAAAGGCCAATCAAACCAAAGACAGCAGGACCAAACGATCAGCAATCAGCTCGCCAAGGCACCCAGTTCCTACCTGTCTTCCCCTCTTCCTGCCGCTGGGCTCAAGAGATCTCAAATCTCAAGAGTCACACAAGCGTGCCTTTAATACCGGCTGGGAGGATAACTCCGCCCCCACAGCCACTAGATCTAATCAAGCCAAAGACCACACCTTTAATCCCAGCTGGGGGGATAACTCCAACCTCACAGCCACAAAGGCCAATCAAACCAAAGACAGCAGGACCAAACGATCAGCAATCAGCTCGCCAAGGCACCCAGTTCCTACCTGTCTTCCCCTCTTCCTGCCGCTGGGCTCAAGAGATCTCAAATCTCAAGAGTCACACAAGCGTGCCTTTAATACCGGCTGGGAGGATAACTCCGCCCCCACAGCCACTAGATCTAATCAAGCCAAAGACCACACCTTTAATCCCAGCTGGGGGGATAACTCCAACCTCACAGCCACAAAGGCCAATCAAACCAAAGACAGCAGGACCAAACGATCAGCAATCAGCTCGCCAAGGCACCCAGTTCCTACCTGTCTTCCCCTCTTCCTGCCGCTGGGCTCAAGAGATCTCAAATCTCAAGAGTCACACAAGCGTGCCTTTAATACCGGCTGGGAGGATAACTCCGCCCCCACAGCCACTAGATCTAATCAAGCCAAAGACCACACCTTTAATCCCAGCTGGGGGGATAACTCCAACCTCACAGCCACAAAGGCCAATCAAACCAAAGACAGCAGGACCAAACGATCAGCAATCAGCTCGCCAAGGCACCCAGTTCCTACCTGTCTTCCCCTCTTCCTGCCGCTGGGCTCAAGAGATCTCAAATCTCAAGAGTCACACAAGCGTGCCTTTAATACCGGCTGGGAGGATAACTCCGCCCCCACAGCCACTAGATCTAATCAAGCCAAAGACCACACCTTTAATCCCAGCTGGGGGGATAACTCCAACCTCACAGCCACAAAGGCCAATCAAACCAAAGACAGCAGGACCAAACGATCAGCAATCAGCTCGCCAAGGCACCCAGTTCCTACCTGTCTTCCCCTCTTCCTGCCGCTGGGCTCAAGAGATCTCAAATCTCAAGAGTCACACAAGCGTGCCTTTAATACCGGCTGGGAGGATAACTCCGCCCCCACAGCCACTAGATCTAATCAAGCCAAAGACCACACCTTTAATCCCAGCTGGGGGGATAACTCCAACCTCACAGCCACAAAGGCCAATCAAACCAAAGACAGCAGGACCAAACGATCAGCAATCAGCTCGCCAAGGCACCCAGTTCCTACCTGTCTTCCCCTCTTCCTGCCGCTGGGCTCAAGAGATCTCAAATCTCAAGAGTCACACAAGCGTGCCTTTAATACCGGCTGGGAGGATAACTCCGCCCCCACAGCCACTAGATCTAATCAAGCCAAAGACCACACCTTTAATCCCAGCTGGGGGGATAACTCCAACCTCACAGCCACAAAGGCCAATCAAACCAAAGACAGCAGGACCAAACGATCAGCAATCAGCTCGCCAAGGCACCCAGTTCCTACCTGTCTTCCCCTCTTCCTGCCGCTGGGCTCAAGAGATCTCAAATCTCAAGAGTCACACAAGCGTGCCTTTAATACCGGCTGGGAGGATAACTCCGCCCCCACAGCCACTAGATCTAATCAAGCCAAAGACCACACCTTTAATCCCAGCTGGGGGGATAACTCCAACCTCACAGCCACAAAGGCCAATCAAACCAAAGACAGCAGGACCAAACGATCAGCAATCAGCTCGCCAAGGCACCCAGTTCCTACCTGTCTTCCCCTCTTCCTGCCGCTGGGCTCAAGAGATCTCAAATCTCAAGAGTCACACAAGCGTGCCTTTAATACCGGCTGGGAGGATAACTCCGCCCCCACAGCCACTAGATCTAATCAAGCCAAAGACCACACCTTTAATCCCAGCTGGGGGGATAACTCCAACCTCACAGCCACAAAGGCCAATCAAACCAAAGACAGCAGGACCAAACGATCAGCAATCAGCTCGCCAAGGCACCCAGTTCCTACCTGTCTTCCCCTCTTCCTGCCGCTGGGCTCAAGAGATCTCAAATCTCAAGAGTCACACAAGCGTGCCTTTAATACCGGCTGGGAGGATAACTCCGCCCCCACAGCCACTAGATCTAATCAAGCCAAAGACCACACCTTTAATCCCAGCTGGGGGGATAACTCCAACCTCACAGCCACAAAGGCCAATCAAACCAAAGACAGCAGGACCAAACGATCAGCAATCAGCTCGCCAAGGCACCCAGTTCCTACCTGTCTTCCCCTCTTCCTGCCGCTGGGCTCAAGAGATCTCAAATCTCAAGAGTCACACAAGCGTGCCTTTAATACCGGCTGGGAGGATAACTCCGCCCCCACAGCCACTAGATCTAATCAAGCCAAAGACCACACCTTTAATCCCAGCTGGGGGGATAACTCCAACCTCACAGCCACAAAGGCCAATCAAACCAAAGACAGCAGGACCAAACGATCAGCAATCAGCTCGCCAAGGCACCCAGTTCCTACCTGTCTTCCCCTCTTCCTGCCGCTGGGCTCAAGAGATCTCAAATCTCAAGAGTCACACAAGCGTGCCTTTAATACCGGCTGGGAGGATAACTCCGCCCCCACAGCCACTAGATCTAATCAAGCCAAAGACCACACCTTTAATCCCAGCTGGGGGGATAACTCCAACCTCACAGCCACAAAGGCCAATCAAACCAAAGACAGCAGGACCAAACGATCAGCAATCAGCTCGCCAAGGCACCCAGTTCCTACCTGTCTTCCCCTCTTCCTGCCGCTGGGCTCAAGAGATCTCAAATCTCAAGAGTCACACAAGCGTGCCTTTAATACCGGCTGGGAGGATAACTCCGCCCCCACAGCCACTAGATCTAATCAAGCCAAAGACCACACCTTTAATCCCAGCTGGGGGGATAACTCCAACCTCACAGCCACAAAGGCCAATCAAACCAAAGACAGCAGGACCAAACGATCAGCAATCAGCTCGCCAAGGCACCCAGTTCCTACCTGTCTTCCCCTCTTCCTGCCGCTGGGCTCAAGAGATCTCAAATCTCAAGAGTCACACAAGCGTGCCTTTAATACCGGCTGGGAGGATAACTCCGCCCCCACAGCCACTAGATCTAATCAAGCCAAAGACCACACCTTTAATCCCAGCTGGGGGGATAACTCCAACCTCACAGCCACAAAGGCCAATCAAACCAAAGACAGCAGGACCAAACGATCAGCAATCAGCTCGCCAAGGCACCCAGTTCCTACCTGTCTTCCCCTCTTCCTGCCGCTGGGCTCAAGAGATCTCAAATCTCAAGAGTCACACAAGCGTGCCTTTAATACCGGCTGGGAGGATAACTCCGCCCCCACAGCCACTAGATCTAATCAAGCCAAAGACCACACCTTTAATCCCAGCTGGGGGGATAACTCCAACCTCACAGCCACAAAGGCCAATCAAACCAAAGACAGCAGGACCAAACGATCAGCAATCAGCTCGCCAAGGCACCCAGTTCCTACCTGTCTTCCCCTCTTCCTGCCGCTGGGCTCAAGAGATCTCAAATCTCAAGAGTCACACAAGCGTGCCTTTAATACCGGCTGGGAGGATAACTCCGCCCCCACAGCCACTAGATCTAATCAAGCCAAAGACCACACCTTTAATCCCAGCTGGGGGGATAACTCCAACCTCACAGCCACAAAGGCCAATCAAACCAAAGACAGCAGGACCAAACGATCAGCAATCAGCTCGCCAAGGCACCCAGTTCCTACCTGTCTTCCCCTCTTCCTGCCGCTGGGCTCAAGAGATCTCAAATCTCAAGAGTCACACAAGCGTGCCTTTAATACCGGCTGGGAGGATAACTCCGCCCCCACAGCCACTAGATCTAATCAAGCCAAAGACCACACCTTTAATCCCAGCTGGGGGGATAACTCCAACCTCACAGCCACAAAGGCCAATCAAACCAAAGACAGCAGGACCAAACGATCAGCAATCAGCTCGCCAAGGCACCCAGTTCCTACCTGTCTTCCCCTCTTCCTGCCGCTGGGCTCAAGAGATCTCAAATCTCAAGAGTCACACAAGCGTGCCTTTAATACCGGCTGGGAGGATAACTCCGCCCCCACAGCCACTAGATCTAATCAAGCCAAAGACCACACCTTTAATCCCAGCTGGGGGGATAACTCCAACCTCACAGCCACAAAGGCCAATCAAACCAAAGACAGCAGGACCAAACGATCAGCAATCAGCTCGCCAAGGCACCCAGTTCCTACCTGTCTTCCCCTCTTCCTGCCGCTGGGCTCAAGAGATCTCAAATCTCAAGAGTCACACAAGCGTGCCTTTAATACCGGCTGGGAGGATAACTCCGCCCCCACAGCCACTAGATCTAATCAAGCCAAAGACCACACCTTTAATCCCAGCTGGGGGGATAACTCCAACCTCACAGCCACAAAGGCCAATCAAACCAAAGACAGCAGGACCAAACGATCAGCAATCAGCTCGCCAAGGCACCCAGTTCCTACCTGTCTTCCCCTCTTCCTGCCGCTGGGCTCAAGAGATCTCAAATCTCAAGAGTCACACAAGCGTGCCTTTAATACCGGCTGGGAGGATAACTCCGCCCCCACAGCCACTAGATCTAATCAAGCCAAAGACCACACCTTTAATCCCAGCTGGGGGGATAACTCCAACCTCACAGCCACAAAGGCCAATCAAACCAAAGACAGCAGGACCAAACGATCAGCAATCAGCTCGCCAAGGCACCCAGTTCCTACCTGTCTTCCCCTCTTCCTGCCGCTGGGCTCAAGAGATCTCAAATCTCAAGAGTCACACAAGCGTGCCTTTAATACCGGCTGGGAGGATAACTCCGCCCCCACAGCCACTAGATCTAATCAAGCCAAAGACCACACCTTTAATCCCAGCTGGGGGGATAACTCCAACCTCACAGCCACAAAGGCCAATCAAACCAAAGACAGCAGGACCAAACGATCAGCAATCAGCTCGCCAAGGCACCCAGTTCCTACCTGTCTTCCCCTCTTCCTGCCGCTGGGCTCAAGAGATCTCAAATCTCAAGAGTCACACAAGCGTGCCTTTAATACCGGCTGGGAGGATAACTCCGCCCCCACAGCCACTAGATCTAATCAAGCCAAAGACCACACCTTTAATCCCAGCTGGGGGGATAACTCCAACCTCACAGCCACAAAGGCCAATCAAACCAAAGACAGCAGGACCAAACGATCAGCAATCAGCTCGCCAAGGCACCCAGTTCCTACCTGTCTTCCCCTCTTCCTGCCGCTGGGCTCAAGAGATCTCAAATCTCAAGAGTCACACAAGCGTGCCTTTAATACCGGCTGGGAGGATAACTCCGCCCCCACAGCCACTAGATCTAATCAAGCCAAAGACCACACCTTTAATCCCAGCTGGGGGGATAACTCCAACCTCACAGCCACAAAGGCCAATCAAACCAAAGACAGCAGGACCAAACGATCAGCAATCAGCTCGCCAAGGCACCCAGTTCCTACCTGTCTTCCCCTCTTCCTGCCGCTGGGCTCAAGAGATCTCAAATCTCAAGAGTCACACAAGCGTGCCTTTAATACCGGCTGGGAGGATAACTCCGCCCCCACAGCCACTAGATCTAATCAAGCCAAAGACCACACCTTTAATCCCAGCTGGGGGGACAACTCCAACCTCACAGCCACAAAGGCCAATCAAACCAAAGACAGCAGGACCAAACGATCAGCAATCAGCTCGCCAAGGCACCCAGTTCCTACCTGTCTTCCCCTCTTCCTGCCGCTGGGCTCAAGAGATCTCAAATCTCAAGAGTCACACAAGCGTGCCTTTAATACCGGCTGGGAGGATAACTCCGCCCCCACAGCCACCAGATCTAATCAAGCCAAAGACCACACCTTTAATCCCAGCTGGGGGGACAACTCCAACCTCACAGCCACAAAGGCCAATCAAACCAAAGACAGCAGGACCAAACGATCAGCAATCAGCTCGCCAAGGCACCCAGTTCCTACCTGTCTTCACCTCTTCCTGCCGCTGGGCTCAAGAGATCTCAAAAATATTTTTAGAATTCTTTAAAAATCAGAAAGCTAGAAGCTAAATTCAATTCAATGAAATAGTAGTACTTTTGTTTGAAGTTTAGTAAACATTTACAGTATGTAGAAAAGCTTATCAATGCAGCATAATATTTATGAAGAAAGGGAAGAATGAGGAAAGGAAAGAAGAGAGCAGTGACAAAAGATGGTCAAAGGAGAGGTGCTGAGAGGAAATATGTCTTCCTTAGTACTCTATCAGAAAATCCCATCAGCAGTAGGAATATTTAACAGAACTACAAGGCTGGCCTCTAAAAAGTTAAATCCAAGAAACAATCATGACAAAAACACTAAAATTAATTTTCCTAATATTTTCCTTTTTAATTACAAGGCCATAAAGATGCCTTCTAATTGTAAGTCAATATGAATACTGTCGAATTAATGAGGTAAAGAAAATGTGGCTTTTCGGGGTAGAGACTAAAAGCCAAACATTTTGGTCTTAAAATGAGTTTCATTCTCAATGTTTTTCACAATTAGGCTATTTTAATTGTGGTGTCTATGCAACAAACTTCCTGATAAATAATGGATACATTCCTATCTGGAGTGGATGTGATTTGAATCACAGAGGCAAAAAACCCCCAAATTTAGAAGTTCTATTTTTATATTATTGTGAAATTTGTGAATCTATTTGAAATACACTACAAAACTAAAATGTTTTTAAAGTTTCCAACTTTAGCATTTTCAGATGAAGCTATTTCTAAAAGAATGCTAACTGAATTAGGATAGCATAGAAAGTTATCAAAAAGCTGAGCATGGAAATAATTACTCAGCATGGATACCAACCTGAAATGCATGCTGCACATGATATGTAACTTGAAGAGCAAAGGTTAGCTACAATATCCGGTGAATGGGGCAGTGAGAAATAACGCTCAATATTTAAAATACCATTTTTCATTATTTCCGTTGTATCCAGATATAAATGATGTTCTGAGCACTATTTGGGAGTCACTGTTCTTAAATTTCAAACACCTATATTTCTGATGAGCTACTCAGGTTGATTTCTAGTTTTTATTATTACAAACTTCTAGTACCTATTCTGCAAATTTTTAGACACAGTTTGATATGTCATACAGGAAAATGAACAGGTATGAGGCAATAAATCCCTCTCATCAGATGCTTGAATCCCTAGAATAATGATTGATTTGCGTACATCTGTATCACCAATACAGCATAATGTATTTGCAGGTGTAGACCCATACCAGGGATTCTGAGTCTATTGTTAGGATATGTTCTCGAGCACAAGGTTTTTGGCAAATGTAATAAACTAAAATGTTGAATTTACAGCAGCTTGTGTGGTGATCACATCTGGAGATGAATCATATTGCCTTAGCACATGTGCTTCCAAAGGTAGCAAGTTCAATAAGACCAAGAAACCACAGGAGGGTGACCTTAGGAGCAAAGAAGTAGGCATTATTAATAGAAATAATCTCACTAATATTTACCTGCTCATTTTATTGATATTAAGAGTGATATTTTCCTAATCTTTGGTTCCTGGCTCTGTTAAGTAGAAGATAAAGAAATCAAATATTGGGCTTTGCATATAGCTCCTTCTATTTAAATAAACATGTTTATATTTGGATACCTGTGATTTACAGAGAAAGACTATATATTATGAAGGAATCATAAATGATTCCAAAGATCACTGTTGACTTATGCATTTGCTGATGCAAGACTTTATCTTAGTACCTTTTAAGGAAGGTGTGTGCAGCTGTCATTTACCCAAATATAGAATTTATTGAACTACACAACATGCATGTTTAAACACAGGATATTTCTCATATAAAAATCTTCCTGAACTCCTAAACTGCTTTTCTTTGAAAACTAATCAATAAATTAAAAGAGAAGATGCTGAAAAGTCACGAATATTTTGGAAATGGGTGAAAAAATAAAGGGCTATTAGGGGAAAATAAGATGTATTATTGACATTAAGACATAAAAAGTTGAAAGATTTTAAGTATACCCACAGTATGCCATAACCATTGCCTTCATACCTTAAATAAGCAGTTTAGAGAGAGAGAGATGTTCTTTCTAGTGAGGGCCATGTAGGTAGCCTTCGAGGACCTAGGATGAATCACTCCATCTAAGAACTCAGTGTTTAATTAGCCTTCTATCTCATATACACCACTAGTTTTTGCAATAGTTGAGGATACAATCACCTGAAACTGATCCCAGCTATACAGCATTACTTTCTGCATATATTCTTACATTATATAATTATCCTACACAAACAGAATCTTTGATGCAGTATGACACCATGAAGAGTTGAGAGACTGTACTGAAACCACAGAAAAGTGTGAATGGATAGAATTCCCAACAAGGTAGAGAGCAAGCTTCAACTTGCACAGGATCTTCCAAAATCCCTCTACAGGGCTCAGACTCCAGGAAGAGACAGTCCTTCATCTCCTGCATAGGTACAGGATGTGTGGCCTGGCTTCAACTTCAAGCTTAAGATGGAAATGTAATAATATTTGGGTCAGACAGAGATTTGTATCATACCTAGTTCTAAGACAATAGGGAGCCTTGGTAAGTTTGTGTTTATACTGAATTTAATTTTGCATATATAATAAAATTATTCACACCTACTTACTAGTAATATTCAAAGTATATAGAACGCTGGTGCACCAAACTTTATAAAGACAATTCTCCAGGACCACAAGTCACACACTAACCCCAGTACACTCAGAGTAGGGGACTTCAGTACCCCACTGAGCCCTTTGGACAGGTCAACAGGACAAAGAATAAATAGAGAGACTTCTGAACTGAATGATATGATACACCAAATAGACCACATAGACCTTTACTGAATATTCCACCCTAATACCAGAGAATACACTTTCTGCTCAGCACCCCATGGAACATTCTCCAAAATCGACCACATACTGGGACACAGAAGAAACCTCCACAAATACAAAAAGATTGAAATAATTTCATGCATTCTATCAGACCTCAGTGCTCAACATCAACACCAGGATAAGCCCTATTATCTACAAGAACACATGTAGACTAAACAACACACTCTTGAATAATGAATGGGTCAAGGAAGAGATAAAGAAAGAAATAAAAACATTCCTGGAACTGAATGACAATGACAATACAACACAACAAAACTTATGGGATACCTTAAAAGCAGTCCTAAGAGGGAAATTTATAGCTCTGGGTGCTTACATTAGGAAAACAGAAAGAGCACAAGTGAATGATCTAAC
>VZQC01002408.1:2441809-2512230 GCA_009823505.1 Rhizomys pruinosus | reverse complement strand
AACAACAACAACAACAACAGAAAGGACTGCATCAAAGAACTGACTGAAACAGTGAACTTCTGCTCAAAACAGTCAACTTCCACATGGAGAATATTGAGAAAGACTGAGAAAGAGATGAAAAGCATGTTTGGCAGAATACATGAGTTCTGGTGGGGTGGGGGGATAGATAGGGTGGGGGACATGGGTCTAGATTTGATAATCTTGTACAAAATATATATATATAAAATAAAAATAAGAAGCAAAAAAAAGTATATGGAATGATGGATAGATGGCATTTGGCCTTTTACAGACTCTTTTCCATTTCTTAATATTAAATTAAACTTAATTTCATTTTCAGAGTTCTGGGTCTAAGCTTCTACTCATGTTTATAGCTTAAAAGGACACAAACAGGAGGAAGAAGGAAGAATTTGGTATTAATGGTAAGAGTTTAGGCCTAAATAATAATCTTCAAAGTAGTTATTCTTAAGGTAATAGGAAAAAGCTTTCAAACCATTAGAAATGTCCCTAGATCTAATTCTGGGTCTGCTTGTCAATCATCTACTCCATAAACTCTGGTGACCTTGAGCAGGTAACATGTATTGAATGAACTTCTGTTTCTTTATCTTAAAACCAAACTTTCTAATGCTCAGATTGCCAATCAAATTTCATTTAGGACATTATAAAATGCCTATTTTAGTCTCTAGAAATAGGAAATTTCTATTAACAATAAAAGCTGTGAAGGTATAAAATTGTAGAAATGGCATAATCAAGCATTTTTCAAGTATATTCCATTATAGAGACATATGATGATAAAAAAGGCAAAGGACAAAAACCATCACAAGATCATGTCAGTGGCTGTACAATATGATAATAGCTGTACTAAAGAGCCTGCAGTAGTACTAGGGTACTCCACCCCTCCCTCTGCCATGGAGTCATATATTTCTCCTCGTATTTTGAGGCAGTTGTGTATGTACATGTGAACTGGCATGCACATGTGTGTGTGTGTGCGTGCGTGTGTGTGTGTGTGTGTGTGTGTGTGTATGTGTGCATCTGTGTATGTATGTGTCTGGGTATACCCTAGTGCTTTACAGGAGCTACTAAATTATCTGAGTGAACTATTTATACCTCTTTAGTTATGTTTACACGTTAAATTTGTTTTCTAAGACCTCAAATCTACTTTCCCTTGTCCCAGGGCTTAGGCTCATCTCTGTAGTCTGCAGGAAAGCATTCTATGTATGCTAATAGAGATGCTTTTATTAAGGAGTAAGCTGTGTGTCACTGCAGTGAAGTAAAATAGAAGCCATGTGACTACAGCACCCTTGTATCAGGTAGACTCTGATATGTTTTCTCCCAGTTTCAATTTATTAGTGGAAAGACTTGAGAAGGCAATACTTTAAATGATGCAATAATGAATTCCAAAACACATTTATAAAAGTACAGCCAACCTTTGCCACACCACTGACTGCCCTGGAATCCTGACAGGGGCCCCTGGGCCATGCTTAATTTGCATTGAATTTACATAAAATTATAAATGGAAAATGCATGAACACAGCCCTAATATTTGTTAGTGCTCAGTTCTTTCCTGGTAGATGGATTGAAACTGTTGAAGTTTTGACTTTGCTTGCAATAAAATTGTGGAGCTAATCAGCTTTTGTTTCAAGGGGAAAGAGACTCAAAAAAAGCCATTGTTTGTGGGCATGGGTGTGCTATTTAGGGGTTTTAATCATGTAAAACCATGACTCAGATATGCCCTTAGAACCCCCAGTCTGGAAAAAGGAATATTCCCTATGATTTTATAAAACCCGATCTCTAGACTTGCTCACAGTAACTTATTAAATAAAGATATAAGCTACATACAAAGTTATCCAAATGAGAAGGCATGAAGGGCTCTAGGAATATTTGTCCAAAAGTCTTTTGCTATCATGTAAACAAATAATGCCAATTTGGGAGGCCAAGACAGATTAAAAACCCAACTTTCTTAAATTCATCAACCATGAGGTAGGTACAGAAATGAACTTCCCAAGACTGTGAGCCTCCTGTTTGCTTTTATCTCTATTTTACCATTCCAGTAGCCAAGCCTTTGCTGTATTTTTTTCTTACTTAAGGCTAGAAAACAACCCCACCAAACTGTCACACAGTAAAAATATAGTATTCTCTCTCTTAGTTGTTTCATTTCAAATCTATCATTTAGAAGAAAAATATATATCAAAGTAAGCAATCTATGTGAGATTTGTTTTCCAGAAGGCCCCTTGCAGACTGCTGTTCAGCGCGCTGTTTCCATGAGCCACTCACTCACCCACCCTTTCCTCACCTTGCACGATCAAGTAAACTTGGGAGGTCTTGGGCTCATGCTGTGTCTGCACAGAGCACGTGTAGGAGCCCTCATCATAGACATCCACCTTCTGGATTCGGAGGCTGTACTCCAGAGAATGGCGTTTCTCCAGCTCGACCCGAGGATCCAGAGACCACTTGTCATGTCCAGCAAAAATGATGCCCGAGCGGTTCAACCAGGCCACCTTGGAGTTCTTGTCTTCTACGACACATCTGACAGAGCAGAGTAATCATGTTAGTGCCTTACCATATCTGTATCTGTTTTCATTCTCCGCATGATCAGACTCAACAAGACCAATCAAGAAAAATAATTACACGCATAATGAATCATTGTCATGATATTTCTGAGAGTGCTAAGCATTTTCACCATTTCCTTTAAGATCTAATCACCATTGAATGGGTGAATGTCAGTGTCATTATACTAGATTTGGTTCAACAATAAACAATCTGAATATGAGTAACATAGACCAATAAAGTTAAATGATTCTTGACTCTCCAAGTGGATGATCTTCTTCTTGTTTAGGAAAAGGTCATGCATACAAAACACAATCCGCTTAAGCATTTTTGAGAATCATGCAATTAATAAGGTGGTGTTTTACTCCATTTCAAAGTGTATTTATTTTGTAAGCATTTCCTATAGGCTTGCAAACCATGCTTTGTCACTGTAAGGGTTAGACTATATTTCAGAGTTCATTTGTGACACTTAAGATCTTGAAACACCCATGTCCAGGGATGAGAAGTGCGTGAGCAAGTCTGAGGGTAAGCCGATAGATGTTACACCAAGAAAATCAAAGCAAATACCATCTAGTTTAGGGCCTCTTCCAGCTTCTGGAGCAGCAGGGTGCCTGATGGTAAGTTAATTGGCTATCAATGTATTTGGTCATATTGAAGGAATCAATCAAAATAGAAGATAAAGGAAATAGATTTGTACTTCTTATTTCAAAGAAGGTAGGTTATAAATGGTTTTCATGAGCATATGTGTGCATTCAAGTGTGTTTGTGTGTCTCTGTGTGTGTGTGTGTCATGGGCCTTCTTCTGAGACTTGAAAAAAAGGAGAGAAAGAACAATGGTTAGTGGAAAAAGGGTGAATCTTAGAAAATGCAGTTGTTTTTCCCTTCAATTTGCTAGTAAAAATTCTGGTTAAAAAGTACAATCAAAGAAACAAAAAACCCTCCTTCTCTCTACGTTCCTATGTCAAGATGGATCTCTGTCATGCAGGAAGAAGAACCCCACCCCTGTTTGCAGCTGCAGAGCCAGCTGCTCAGCACTCTGGGGCTGTGAGAAGATGGGCAGAAACCTCCAGGACCATGACAGCAGAGCAGTTAAAACACCACGTTCTCCTTTATTTTCTAAGCCAGGACAAATGCAGTGTTTCTCAAGGTGAAAACCTTGGAAGTGTACACCTACAGGTGTAGGGTGCAGAGAATAAACTGACCAGGAATCTACAGACTGTCAAGAGATGGCTGTAGAGACCAAGCCAGATCTCTCCAGCAAGTAGAAAAACTGCCTCTTTAAAATACTTTATCCATAATCTAAAGACCTCATTATCCCACTACTTTGGGGTAAATTGTGAGTTTTATTTAGAATGAAAATTTGACACATTGGGTGCCAAAATGCACAGATCTCTGGTTTTCATTTCTTTTCTTGTTACCACAAACAGCTCAATTTGGGTACCTGGTAATATCTCCACCTTCCAAGATGTGTTTCTGTGCCATGCAGATATTATTTGGACTGATTACTGGTGTTCTGCAATTTATGGCTACTCTAAAGGAGCATAAAGCACAGTTATGGACTGATGCCCGCTGCTTCCTTCCAGGCTTCATTTTTTTTTTTTGGTCTTTTCGAGACAGGGTCTCCCCATAGCCCCAGCTGTCCTGGAACTCACTCTGTAGACCAGGCTGGCCTTGAACTCACAAAGATCCGCCTGCCTCTGCCTCCCAAGTGCTAGGATTAAAGGCGTGCGCCACCACGCCCGGCTCAGGCTTCATTTTTTTTTTTAATTTTATTTATTTCTATATGTGTATCAATGTACTGTCTGTATGCAGGTCTGTGCACCCGTGTCGTGCAGTGCCGCGGAGGTCAGAAGAGGGCGTCAGATTCCCCTGGAACTGGAGTTCTCCTGGAATTGGAGTTTCAGACGGTTCTTGGCCGCCATGTGGGTGCTGGGGATCGAACCCGGGTCCTCTGTAAGAGCGGTCGGTGCTCTTAACCGCTAGGCCATCTCTCCAGCCCTCAGGCTTCATTTTTACTGTACCCTTTGGCACTACTCTCTCCTCATGAGCGTTGAAAAGACCTTTCAATTCAGAGTCATTGAAAATTAACTCTCTCTTAGACCATTGATAGAATTACAGAATGCAGATTTTGATGCTTTCATTTCCTGCTGTAAGGGATGAAAATGAACTCGTTTAAGTGTATTTTAAATCTCCAAGCATAAGTTCCCTTGTACTATTCTCATATGTACAGCTTAAAACATCAAACTGGCTATACCACAGAAAAGTACTTTCAACATCTTTTAGTCCAGAAAGTGGCCATATGTATTTTCAAAAAACATTCTCATCTGATCTAGGAATTTAAAAAATACATTTTTACCTTATTTATGTGGGTATTTCCCCAACTAATCTGGACTAAAACAGTATTTGTTTAAACACCTGTCCTGTCAACTAACAGGGTCACACAGGCAGACCCAAGTCACATGACTTCCTATGCTCTATACTCCAAGCCCAAGCCCTATAACATCCACAGTAAATTGGGCCAACATTCTTATCAGCATAAGGTAGAATTGCTACATCAGGTCTTTAGGATCTTTTGGCATTTTAGCAATTTTTCTCCATGGAAAAAGTTGAAATCACACACATCATTATTCCAAATTATCTTCTGAAAGTGTTCAGATCTATCTTACCTAAAGAGGCAATTGACTATTTCAGCAGAATTGCCAGACCCATAAAAATGCACAGACTGCAACACTGTATTATGTGGAAGTTTTGTCATGACAATCTACATAACATCTTTTTTTTAACTTTGGCTTTTATCCTTCTTAGTTTTTTTTTTTATCTCTTACTTGAAAACCAGTGAAAGGTATATTAGAATCCTGTCATACTTTCTACTGCCTCAGACAATTATCTAAACTCCAAGCACTAAAGAAGAAAAACTGTGATTTTTTAAAAGAAATTATTTCTCTTCACCCTTTCTGATTCAGTTTGTCAAACTATCCCAAGAAAATGTATTGTCTTTGTGCTGGATAGCTTTAGTGTCAACTTGACACACCTGGGTTGAGGGAGCCTCAATTGGAGAATTGGCTCCTTTGGATTGGCCTGTGGCCACATCTGTGAAGTATTGTCTTGATGGTCGAGCAATGTGGGAGGGCCCAGCCCACAATGAGTGGTGCCACCCTGGGCAGGTGGTTGTGTACAGTATAAGAAGGCTGGCTGGGCATGAGCCAGAGGAGCAAGCCAGTGAACAGCATTCCTCCATGGCCTGTGCTTCAGCTCCTGCCTCCAGGTTCCTGCCCTGAGTTCCTGCCTTGGGCTCCCTAAGTGATGAACTGTGACCCAGGAGATGTAAGCTGAATAAACCCTTTCCTCCCCAAGTTGGTGTCGGTCAGAGTGTTTTGTCACAGCAATGGAAGACAAACTAGGACAGAAATTGGTACCAGAAGAGTGGGGTATTGCTGTGACAGACCTGACCTTGGTGTTTTGGGGAAGGATTGTGGAGGCGTTTGGAACTTTGGGCTGGGAAGATCATTGAATGCCTAAAGATTGTTGCTGTGGAGCTTGGAGCAGTTTTGCTGAAGGAGTTGTAGAAGATGGAGGCCTGGCTTGTGAAGTTTCTAGTTTCAAAGGAGAGCAGAGATCATCAGGACTGTGTAATCTGTGGGTTCTGGTCAGCTGGGGCTGTGGAGAATCAGCTGTAAGTAACAAGAGACCAGAACCTGAAGTGAAACTTTTGTGGTACTGGGGCAATTGATGCTGGTTAGCTGGGGCTGAAAAATCAGCTGTAAGTAACAAGAGACCAGCATCACTGAGGTGAAATCTTCTGGGGAGAATATCTTCAAGGTCAGCACACAGAAGCTGTGACCCAGAAAGGGCCTGAGCCTCCATCTCGAGCCAGAAGCCGGACTTGGTAACGTGTAAGAGTCTCCTATATGGTTCCGGTGTTGAAATTTGAGGGGGTCACAGAGAGCAGCCGAGGCTTGGCACTGTGAGAGGTCAGGAAAGACCATTGGTGGAAGTGCACCTCGGTTGCTGTGAAGACCCCAGGATTGCAGGGGTCATGGAGAGAAGCTGAGGCTTTGCACCAGGAGAGGTCAGAAGAGACCATTGGTGAAGGTGCTGCCTCAGTTTCAGTAGCGACCCCAGCTTTTTGGAGATGCCGGTACCCTGGGACGACCACCAAGAGCAGCGGTAGGTGTAGAATGGAGTCGGCCTGGGCCTGCGAGATGAGTGTGCCACGGACGGCAGAGTCGGAGAGGGGGAGCTGCCGAGACCCTTTGGAGCCCAGAAGATTGTGAGTGAATCCCAGGTGTCCAGCCTTGAGCTACTTGCTGGACTTAGGTTTTGTTTGAGTGTGCCTGATTCTTCCCTTTGAAATAAGACAGTACTTGTTTTGGATTTTACAGCAGCCCACAGTTAAGAGACTTTTAATAGACTGTGAACTTTTAAGTGTTTGGACATTTTAAGGACTGTGGGGCTTTTAAGGTTGTACTGTCTTAGGTTGTGATTAATGTTAACATCATACTTTGGGGATAAGAACTGGAAAGGTGGTGGTTTAATAGTGATGTGTTTTGTGTGTCAAGTTGACAAGGGGTCAATTGTGCTGGATAGCTTTAGTGTCAACTTGACACACCTGGGTTGAGGGAGCCTCAATTGGAGAATTGGCTCCTTTGGATTGGCCTGTGGCCACATCTGTGAAGTATTGTCTTGATGGTCGAGCAATGTGGGAGGGCCCAGCCCACAATGAGTGGTGCCACCCTGGGCAGGTGGTTGTGTACAGTATAAGAAGGCTGGCTGGGCATGAGCCAGAGGAGCAAGCCAGTGAACAGCATTCCTCCATGGCCTGTGCTTCAGCTCCTGCCTCCAGGTACCTGCCCTGAGTTCCTGCCTTGGGCTCCCTGAGTGATGAACTGTGACCCAGGAGATGTAAGCTGAATAAACCCTTTCATCCCCATGTTGGTGTAGGTCAGAGTGTTTTGTCACAGCAATGGAAGACAAACTAGAACAGAAATTGGTACCAGAAGTGGGGTATTGCTGTGACAGACCTGACCTTGGTGTTTTGGGTAAGGATTGTGGAGGTGTTTGAATCTTTGGGCTGGGAAGATCATTGAATGCCTAAAGATTGTTGCTGTGGATCCTGGAGCAGTTTTGCTGAAGGATTTGTAGAAGATAGAGGCCTGGCTTGTGAAGTTTCTAGTTTCAAAGGGAAGCAGAGATCATCAGGACTGTTAATCTGTGGGTTCTGGTCAGCTGGGGCTGAAGAATCAGCTGTAAGTGACAAGAGACCAGAACTTGAAGTGAAATCTTTGTTGTACTGGGACAATTGATGTTGGTTAGCTGGGGCTGAAAAATCAGCTGTAACAAGAGACCAGCATCACTGTGGTGAAATCTTCTGGGAAGAATTTCTTTAGGGTCAGCACACAGAAGCTGTGTTCCAGAAGGGGCCTGAGCCTCCATTTCAAGCCAGAAGCAGGACTTGGTAGTGTGCAAGAGTCTCCTATATGGTTCTGGTATTGAAATTTGAGGGGGTCACAGAGAGCAGCCTAGGCTTGGCACTGTGAGAGATCAAGAAAGACCATTGGTGGAAGTGACCTCAATTGCAGTGAAGACCCCAGGATTGCAGGAGTCATGGAGAGAAGCTGAGGTTTTGCACCAGGAGAGGTCAGAAGAGACCATTGGTGAAGGTGCTGCCTCAGTTTCAGTGGCGACCCCAGCTTTTTGGAGATGCCGGGACCATGGGACGACCACCAAGAGCAGCAGCAGGTGTGAAATGGAGTTGGCCCGGGCCTTCAATATGAGCTGTGTGTGCTGTGGACAGCAGAGTGGGAGAGGGGGAGCTGCCAAAACGCTTAGGAGCCCAGAGATTGTGAGTGAATCCCAGGTGTCCAGCCTTGAGCTACTTTGCTGGACTTAGGTTTTGTTTGAGAGTGCCTGATTCTTCCCTTTGAAATACGACAGTACTTGTTTTGGATTTTACAGCAGCCCACAGTTAAGAGACTTTTAATAGACTGAGCTTTTAAGCGTTTGGACTTTTTTTGTTTGTTTGTTTGTTTGTTTTGGTCTTTTCGAGACAGGATCTCCTTGTAGCCCCAGCTGTCCTGGAACTCACTCTGTAGACCAGGCTGGCCTTGAACTCACAAAGATCCGCTTGCCTCTGCCTCCCAAGTGCTAGGATTAAAGGGGTGCGCCACCACGCCTAGCTGCATTTGGACATTTTAAGGACTGTGGGGTTGTACTGTCTTAGGTTGTGATTAATGTTAACATCATACTTTGGGGATAAGAACTGGAAAGGTGGTGGTTTAATAGTGATGTGTTTTGTGTGTCAAGTTGACAAGGGGTCAATTGTGCTGGATAGCTTTAGTGTCAACTTGACACACCTGGGTTGAGGGAGCCTCAATTGGAGAATTGGCTCCATTGGATTGGCCTGTGGCCACATTTGTGGAGTATTGTCTTGATGGTGGAGCAGTGTGGGAGGGCCCGGCCCACAATGAGTGGTGCCACCCTGGGCGGGTGGTTGTGTACCTTATAAGAAGGCAGGTTGGGCATGAGCCAGAGGAGCAAGCCAGTGAACAGCATTCCTCCATGGCCTGTGCTTCAGCTCCTGCCTCCAGGTTCCTGACCTGAGTTCCTGCCTTGGGCTCCCTGAGTGATAAACTGTGACCCAGGAGATGTAAGCTGAATAAGCCCTTTCCTCCCCAAGTTGGTGTTGGTCAAAGTGTTTTGTCACAGCAATGGAAGACAAACTAGAACAGTCTCTATAAATTAGAAGATAATCTTTCTATATCATGAAAAGTAAGAAAATGCAATTCCAGAACTAATCTGTTTTTTACTTTAAAATATGTTGATCTTTTAAATCTTGATGACTAATTAAGTCATAAATTGTAAACATAAGAAAACTTTGTTAAAAGATAACAAAATAATCTTAATTCGCCTAACTCTGTATGTGTGAAATAAACCATTTACATAGGGTAATCCTAGATCATGGAATATAAATGAGAATCCTGGTATAAATACAAATCCATTACTCATCAACTTGACAAAATGTATCATGGGTTTGCCCTTATGCATTAGACAGGCCTGCAGAGTGAATCAGGACCCTGGGGCCATACCATTCTATTGTGATTGCACTAAATTATTGACCACATAGAATGCTCTTTCAATAGTGGACAGCATGCAAGTTCAGAATGTAGGCATAATGACTTTATCTCCCCCAAACGGTCCAGATTAAAACAGAAATGTGTTAGTGTTGTTTACAGCTTGATTAATGGAATGTTTTCTCAATGGGGTCATGGTATTGCAAATAAAAGCTGGATTAAGAAATAGATTGTACTGTAAAAAAGACCTGGACACCAGGAAGTTGAGGTTGGGAGTTGCCATTTCTCTTTCATGGGATTTGTGGTAGGCAGCTGAGGCTTTGAGAGTATACTAGAAGGTGCATTCTCTCTCTCTCTCTCTCTCTCTCTCTCTCTGAAATCTTTTTGTATCCTTTGGGGGCTTCCTACATACAACATCATCATAGTCTATATTACATTCTTGTGTTAATAAATTTATTAAGAAACAGTGACCTTATAATTCACTTGCAGAGTTCTAAATGACAGCAGTATAAACATCATATACAGGGCTGGAGAGATGGCTCAGCTGTTAAGAGCATGGCTACTCTTACAGAAGCACCGGGTTCAGTTCCTTCTACCCACCGAAAGGTTAAAACTGTCCATAAATCCAATTCCATGTAATCTGACACCTTCATCCAACCCCCATAGGCAGTGCATGGCAGGGATGAACTTACATGCAGGCAATACACTCATACACATGAAGTAAAAATATAAATAAAATATTTTAAACATCATCTCCTCAGTAGATAATTGCTGAAATGTGGAGTCGATACTTTAAATTTAACTTACTATCTAAATTACTTTTAGGGCAACCATCAAATCTTTACTGATTATATAATACATAAAAAATAAGTGGATAGCTAATGTTTAATAAGAAATAATTAAAATTATATGACATAATGTAGCATTTAAATAGAACTTTTTGTCAGGCATGCTAGCTTGTGCCTTAAATCCCAAGACTCATGAGGCAGAGGCAAGTGGGGCTTTGTGAGATGCAAGCCAGCCTTGTTTACCAAGCAAGTTTCATGCTAGGTGGGGCTGCAGGGAGACCCTGTCTTAAAAATATATAACTATTGTATGATATTAAAATGCAAATGAAGGATAGAGGGCTGGCAAGATGGATAGGTAGGAAAGCTACTGCACGCAAGCCTGATGATCTCAGTTTAATCAACAGAACCCACAGAAAGGTGAAAGAATGGATTCTGAAGGTTGTCCTATGACTTCTGTACATGTCCCATGGCATCCACCCATCCATCATACATGCTACACACACACACACACACACACACACACCACACAATAATAAAGACAAACTTATTTTTAAAAATTAAAAAATAAAGTGAAAGAGAATAAAAGAAACCCTATTCCTTGTTATACCAAGAGTACGGTCACATCTGGAAATAATCTGCATGACAGGTTTAAAAAAATGAAAGGAAAGGCACAGAAGCAAATACGTGTTTAATACACTACTGTAAGCATGAGCCTGCAAATACCGTGTGGGTTACTTACCTTGTACAGAAAACGGTAGCTTTGTTTTAAAACCAGCCTTTAAGACAACAAAAAAGGTAAGGAGATAAATTTTATCCACCCTGCTTAGTGTATCTTAATCCATAAAAGTGTCATAAGACTTCAATGCATTCATAAACACTGAAGTATTGGATCTCTCCAGCACTTTATACCATGTATAGTTTGTGAATTTCCTTGAGCAGGTATGCTGTGCACAGCTACACTGACAAGCCCACATTACTGTGCAAAGCACTTCTGCTTATGCTTCTGAAACCATGAATGCAGCTGGAGACAAAATGATGTTCAATTGAGGTTTTAGTAATTTACCCATGTAAATAATACACTCCTATCAAATATTAAACCACTTTAATTGCTACTGAGCATATTGACCAAGCTGGCTTAGAATTCACAGACATCCACCCCTATCTATGCCTCGCAAGTGCTGGGGTTAAATGTGTGTGTCACTACATCTGGCATGCTTTTGTTTCCTTATTGGAAGATTGGTATATGGTGTTTATTTGTTTAAGGCAAAGACAGCGCACACCACACACCTTACATAATCTGTGGTCAGCAATCTATATGCCTACATTTACACTGTAAGGTCAAGGGGCGGTTTAACTCATTAGATATAAATTAATTTGCTTCTAGAGAAATGACAGATGAATGTTTCACAAGTAGATGAAATTTGCGTCCACACATGACACTAGCAATGTGTGAAAGCATTTTTGTTACAACTGGGAAGGCACACCTTTAATCCCAGCTCTTGAGAGACAGAGGCAGGCAGATCTCTGTGAGATCAAGACCAGCCTAGTCTATATAGTTAGTTCTAGGCTGGCCCAGGAAACCCTGTCTCAAATACAAAAACAAAACTTCAAACAAACAACAAGAAAGATGTTTCCTACCCAGAGTGTTGATAAGATCAAGGGTGAAAGACTTGAATTAGGTGTTTATCTGCTGGTTAAATACCTAGTCTCATAAAGCAAACCTCCAATGCACAATTGCTTTTGTAAAAAGCTATATTTTCTTCAGGCACAGGCACTTAATTGCTACCAGAAAATTATCTGAACTATAAGTCAAGTTTATGGAAAAGTAGCTACAATAAGGCCAAAGGATATTTTGTTTTTAAGTTTATAGTTAAACACTATTTTAAAAGCCAAATGCAAAGGATTTTAAATGATCATATGCATAGGAATTTACATACATCCTAAATGATAGGTGTGTCAGCTACTCTGATGTGATTATCATCATTATTACACACTGTTACATGCATTGATGCCACTTTTTATACTCTCTAAAGATTTGCTCTTATTATGTTTTAATAAAGGTAAAATATACTAAAATAAGAATATATTGTAGAGCTTTAGTTGCTTTATTTTATTATAATTATTGTATAATGACATAATCCTGTACTACATGTTGTTGATGAAAGAAAGAACTAGTTATAGCTTGATTGGTTGCTAATTTCCTTTTTGAGAAATTATCCCCTCCTATGTAAAAAGCAGAATAAGAAAGGAAAATCTTCTTGTGAGTGTGTGTGTGTGTGTGTGTGTGTGTGTGTGTGTGGTGGCACATGCCTTTAATCCTAGCACTCAGGAGGCAGAGGCAGGTGGATCTCTGTGAGTGTAAGGACAGCCTGGTCCACAAAATGAGTTCTACGCCATCTGGAGCTACATGGAGACCCTGTCTCGAAAATGCAAATAATAAAAGAAAGAAAAATCAACTCACTGAAGAAAACTTGATTTGGGGGAACCTTATTTTTCTAATAGGAGCCGTTTTTAAATGTTAATTATTTTTACTGGCAAATATTTATTACCATATAACACTGGGATTTATAGAGACATTTTCAGACACCGGGCATTCATTTGAACTCCTGCCACTCTTGCTCTTCTTCTCCTTCTCTTCCTGTCTGCCAGGCCCAGAGATTTGCTGCTCCTTCCATGGCAAGTACAAAAATGATTTTATGAGTCTACACACAATCTAAGGTTCACAAATGAGAGAAAACATGATATTTGTCTTATTCTGAAGCTGGCTCATTTTTCTTAATATGATCATCTCCAGTTTCTTCCATTTCCCTGAAAACAACATAATTCCATTCTTCTTTATGGCTGAATAAAACTCCACTGTGTTTATATACCACGTTTTCCTTATCCATTCATCTGTTGACAGACATCTACATGGATTCTATAACTTGCTTAGTGTGCTGTGGTAAATGTAAATGTGTATCTCTGTGATATTTCAAATTAGAGTACTTTAGGTAAATACCCAGGGGCAGGGGGCATGGCTGAGTCATATGGTAGAACTAATTTTCATTATTTGAAGAACCACAAGACTGACTTCTTTAGCAGGTTGGTTAATTTACCGTGCCCACAGCACTGTGTAAGATCCAGCCACCATCCTTATCCTCTTCACCAAAATTTGTTATTACTTGTTTGAAAAACGTTTTTATTAGCTTTTTTATCTTTATATTTGCAAATCTTTTTTTAAGTAAGATGTAGAAAGATGCAAGATTTATATGGGAAAGAACCCTTTAAGAACGTGTTGGGCCTTTATTTTGGTGTTGTTTGCTCTGTAACTTCAGTCCTACAAATAAAACCCTTAATGAATCAGCAAAACTCTCATAGAATCATTGCACTCTAGAAAGAGAGCTAATTGGTCTGAGAAGTGATGCTATATATTACCAACATTAAAAGTGTGGAATCAGGGAAATTTCTAAGCAGAGGATAAAATAAGCTATCATGAAAATCTCACAGACTCTTCTGACTCAGAAGTCCTGAGACTGGCTTTACAACATTATTTTAAGTATAATGAATTTTAAGATCTTTGCAAACACATTTAAAAAATACCCAGTTAGCTAACTACTAAATTTAAGAGATTTAGTATTATCAATTATTTTGCTTCTTCTTCAGTTAGCTGCATTACCGAGAAATAAAAAAGGAACTCTGGGGGTGACTACTGCCCCTTTACTTCTACGGTCCTGTTTTTCAGTTCCCTAAGCTTCTTTGCTTTCAACTTTACTTCTGGGGGTGGGAGATGTTGTTGTTTTATCAGTAATGTAGTTTTTAATTAGGTTATGTACACTGATTACTTTTATACATGATGCTATTATAAACTAAATGTATAACGGTCATATAAGCAGAACTTTCACATCCACTGGGAAACCAAAGACATTGATGAGATGTACTTTATTTTAAAGATTGCTTTATTGTAGTGGGCTAGAACTGAACTCCCAAGTCTCTGATATATAGCTCTCATAATATCTAATGTTCACATAATGTTTTACTAACATGAAAATTTCAGAAAGACTAGATTGTGATAGTATTGGAAAAACGGAGCAGGTATTAGTGGCTAGAAAAGGGAAGTGATTGAGTAGTGGGTTAACATTCGGGGGCTTCAGGCGATGGCTCAGAGGTAAAGAGTATACACTGCACTTGCTGAGGACCTTTTCTGAAAGAAGTGTCAGCTTCCAGTTCATGGTGCACCTCACAACCATTTGCAACTCAAATCTCCAGGGGGATAAGATGGCCCAGGCTTCCTCTAGGGCCTGCATTAACTGTACATATACTGCCACCCCTCACACACATACTATAATTAAAAATAAAATAGTAAATCCTTTCTTTTTCTAAACAACAGCACCTGATCATGACTTCCCATGTTGCTGAAGAGCATCCATGTTGTTCATCTCTGTTATAAGAGTAATATCTGCCACTTTAGAGGCTTTACTTCACTAAGTGGGCTAATGCACTTAGAGTACTTAGCGAGCTGTAGAAGAGCCTAATCAATTTTGTTCCAACATCATTCTTTAGCTTGATCCTTGAATATTCATGCTGTAGCAACCCAATTGTTGGATTAAATTTATCAGCCTTGGGCTCTGCTGATGTGACTAGTCCCTTCTCCTTAACCGACAACTCCAGAAGAATCTTTTAGGAACCAAAATTCCCACATATTTTATTCTTCGATGTCCACTATGGTTAGCAATAGTGTCCTTAAAGACCATAAAATTTAAGTTGAAAGTGGGTTATAATTAAGCAGGGTTATAATTAAGTAGTGTAAACTGAGGCTGTTATGTCATTCATAAAAGACCTTTTTTTTATTAGGTGTGCATAGGTAACCCGGGACTTAAATGTTTCCCCACTTTCTATCAGGTTCAATTCATCATGTAAGTGGCAGAACCAGACTATGGCTCTCTCTAGGGTAGCCAGAATGGAGGGCAGCAGTTGGCCCCTGCTGTGCATTGAGACCTGTGGAGAGCTGCTGGCATGGCTGGAGCTCCTCCTGGGTGGCCTACCCTTTGTGTGTATGCCTTATGAATTCCTTTGTTGCAAGAACAAGGCTCACTCCATCCCAGAGAGTGATGCCAGGTATACTGTCACTCAAGTACCAAGGATCGCCAACCCTTTCTTCTCCTTTGAACTAGAGTCTCCTCTTTCAACCACACACAGTTTGGAGACTGTGAAGAAAAGTTTCAATTTTTGCTTTTGTTTTGATCTTCCCTATGAAGCTCTATTCTTCATAAAAAATCTCTTTAACTAAGAATGAGGGGAAAAAACACTTTAGTTGTATCTTTAAAAACACAAAATTAGCCTTGGGAACTGGCTCTGATGTGTACTTAAAATCCTGACTTGCTATATGCAATTAAAAACAATTCCAGAGCTATTTGAAGAAAATGATGCTACCTTCTGAGTCATTAAAAGTAAATATCAAAAATATGCTAAGTTTTAAAAGGCAAAAAATGTGGTCTACACCATGTGGGGTTTATTCTTTATCTCATTCCAGCAGTAAGGAGAAATAAAAGTGCTTACAATAAATTATGAGGCACTTTGGAAGAGTATTCTGATGTATGAGCCAGGGCTGTAAAGTCAGAAGACTGTTTTCCATAAGTCTCACTTGAAAACCTAGCCCCTCACTTTATAGTCTTATCACACCCAGCCTTATGCAAATGTTGCCACTGGAGCAGAACCACATCATAATATGAGTCATCATTGCACTACATGCATTTAGATATAATTCAGATCAAATTGTGCCAGGACATGACAATTAATAGATACAACATGCATGCCATTACAGAGTTAGCACATAGAAAGTGGTAAGTATGCAAATAAATAACTTAGGAATGAGGCAGCCTCTCAGGACTATAAGTAGAAAAGGGCTCTTCTCCATCAATGAAGACTTTCTAGTGTGGATGCATTTGCTTTGTTGTGTCTAATCTCTCCTTCCCATTCCCTGCCCACTCATCTATAATACACATTGAAATATTTGACTCTTCTTACATGAACAGTTTTGCATTATTATCTTATATTCTACAATGTTGTTTGGAAAATTAGTTTTATAGTTATATGATATTCTATATAGATGTAGTATTTAATTTATGAAACTAATTTCAGTGTACTCAATATTAAAGATGTATATTACTATGAAAAAAAAAAGGGCTCTTCTGTTTGGTTTGCCTTCCCAGGTAGAGGTGCAGGTAAAAGAGAGAAAAAAAATAAAGGCAGCCAAACATAAAGAGCCAAAGAAGTCTTTACTTTTAAAATACATTTTATGGATACAAGTGTGAAATAGGAGACTCCAACAGCTGCAAACTGATGGAGATATTATCAAACAGATCCATCATAGGTGAGGGAAATGCAGCGGCCCCTCCCCCAGCTGCGAGGAAGCTCATAGATCACTGCTGAATGCATATAAATCTCAAGGAGACCTGAGCTTGGGTCTGGCTTGCTCGGGTGCCAGGGCGCGGGCTAAGCCAGGCATATATCCCCCCCCCACCAACAATTGGATTTGAGGAAGAGAGAGTATCCAGTGGACTGGATTAGGAGAACTCTCAGAAGAGGGAGGGAAGAGTGACTTAGACTTTCAATATCCAATCTACAAACAAAAGTGAAAGCCTGAAAACCTAGACAAGTCAACACTCCATAAAGAAGGAGGGGGAGAGGAAGAAAAAAAAAGCGCAAAAAGGAGGTAAGCAAAACAAAAGAAGCTTTCACCCTTCAACACACTGAAAAGGCATTTGTGATTTGAATCACAAAACGGAAATCCACATGCCAGGGACACGATGATGGGAAAGGTGCAGGATAATTCCACACCAAGCTCTACCAACCCTGTAGGAGATACATATAGTGGGATCCCCTTGGAGGTGACCCCAGAAACAGACCTTAGAGGAATAATTGCAGAGCTATGCAGAGAAATTAAAGAGCATAAAGAAGAATTCAGAGAACTAAAGGAAGGGATTGACAAACTCCAGAAAGAACTAGAGAGAGAAAAAAACAAACACCTTTAGGAAGTAGAAACACTGAAAAAGGAAGCCAACCAATGAAGTAAGGAGCACGAAGAAGAGATTGAGAAACTCAAAAAAGAAATTGATATATTAAAGAAATCACAGGATGAAATGAAAAAGGAAATAGAACACTCGTCCAATCAAGAAGAAAGGAAAGGAAAAAGCCTTAGAAATAGAATGGAGGAAGCTGAGCAAAGAATATCAGATCTGGAAGATAACACAGAGCAACTAAAAAACTCAAATAAAGATTATGAAAAATTTAAAAATACACAAAAGTGGAACAACCAGGAAATATGGGACACTATGAAAAGATCAAACCTCCGCATCATAGGAATAGAGGAAGGGGAAGAATCTCAAGAGAATAGTATTGAGCATATCTTCAACACAATAATAGATGAAAACTTCCCCAAACTAAAAATAGACAAACCCATTCAAATACAAGAAGCACATAGAACTCCAAATAGACAAGATCAGAAAAGAAACTCCCCACGCCATATCATAGTCAAAGTGCTAGATGCCCAAAACAAAGATAAAATTCTGAAGGCCACGCGAGAAAAACAAGTCACATACAAAGGGAAACCCATCAGAATCACAAATGACTTCTCGCCGCAAACCATGAAAGCAAGAAGAACATGGAGCAAAGCATTTCCAGTGTTAAAGGACTATGGATGCCAACCCAGAATACTTTACCCAGCAAAAATGTCGATTACACTTGAAGGAGAGAGAAAAATCTTCCATGACATAAGCAAGATGATAGAATACATTTCCGGAAAACCAACTCTCCAGAAAATACTTGAAGCAATTCAAAGGGCAGAAGAGAAGAGCAACTATCCTCAAGCACCTAGGGAAAGAAACTAATAAAAACATAATCATAGGAGCTGAAACAGAGACTAAAAGTCCAAATGGATAATAAGGTGAAAGGAAGCAACATCCATCTTTCAATTATAACCTTAAATATTAATGGGCTGAACTCCCCAATCAAAAGGCATAGACTGGGAGAATGGATTAGGAAACAAAATCCATCTATATGCTGTCTACAAGAAACCCATCTCAATTTCAAGGACAGGCACCAACTTAAAGTGAAGGGATGGAAGAAAATATTCCAAGCAAATGGTACCAAAAAGAAAGCAGGAGTTGCTATTCTAGTATCAGATAAAATAGACTTCAAAGCAAAAGAAATCAAAAGAGACAAAGAGGGCCACTACATCCTTATTAAAGGAACAATTAACGATGAAGACCTCACAATCATGAATATATATGCACCAAACGCCAGCGCACCAAACTTTGTAAAGACAACTCTTCAGGACTTCAAGGCTCAAATTAACCCCAGCACAGTAATAGTAGGGGACTTTAATACCCCACTAAGTCCTTTAGACAGATCAACAGGACAAAAGATAAACAAAGAGACATCTGAACTGAATGATACAATACACCAACTGGATCTCACAGACATCTATCGAATATTTCACCCAAACACCAGAGAATACACTTTCTACTCAGCACCCCATGGAACATTCTCCAAAATAGACCATATACTGGGACACAGGGAAAAACTCAACAAATACAAAAAGATTGAAATAATTTCATGCATTCTATCAGACCACAGTGCAATAAAGCTCAATATCAATACCAGGATAAGCCCTACACCGTACAAGAACACATGGAGACTAAACAACACTCTACTGAATAATGAATGGGTCAGGGAAGAAATAAAGAAAGAAATAAAAACATTCCTGGAACTGAATGACAATGATAATACAACACAGCAAAACCTATGGGACACTTTAAAGGCAGTCCTAAGAGGGAAGTTTATAGCTCTAAGTGCCTACATTAAAAAAACAGAAAGAGCACAAGTGAATGATCTAACACAGAGGCTTAAAGTACTTGAGAGAGAACAACAAATGAACCCTAAACGCAGCAGACAAGAAGAAATAACAAAAATCAGAGCAGAAATCAATGAAATAGAAACAAAGAAAACCATACAAAAAATCAATCAATCAAAAAGTTGGTTCTTTGAGAGAATAAATAAGATAGACAGACCTCTAGCCCAGTTAACTAAAAGAAAAAAAGAACAACTCCAAATCAATAGAATCTGTGATGAAAGGGGAAATATCACAACAGACAATGAAAAGATCCAGACAACCATAAGAGATTACTTCAAAAACCTATACTCTACTAAATTTGAAAACCTAGAAGAAATGGATGAATATCTGAAAACCTGGGAACCACCAAAGCTGAACCAAGAAGAGATCGACAGCTTAAACAGTCCAATAATATATGAGGAAATTGATGATGTAATAAGCAGCCTCCCAAACAAAAAATGCCCAGGCCCAGATGGTTTCACAGCAGAATTCTATAAAATATTTCAAAAAGACCTACAACCATTACTACTCAAGCTGTTTAGAAGGATACAATTGGAGGGAGTTCTCCCAGATTCCTTCTATGAAGCCAGCATCACACTAATACCAAAACCAGGCAAAGATGCAACCAAAAAGGAGAACTATAGACCCATCTCCCTAATGAACACAGATGCCAAAATTCTAAACAGGATACTGGCAAATCGCATACAGACACACATCAAGAAGATCATCCATCATGACCAAGTTGGATTTATACCAGAGATGCAGGGATGGTTCAACATACGAAAATCAATAAACATCATCAAGCATATAAATGGACTGAAAGACAAAAACCACACCATCATCTCAATTGATGCGGAGAAAGCCTTTGACAAAATTCAACATCCCTACATGTTTAAAGTCCTGGAAAGAATTGGATTGGAGGGATCATTCCTTAATGTAATCAAAGCCATATACAGGAAACCCACAGCCAATATCATCCTAAATGGGGAAACGACAGCGGCATTCCCTTTAAGGGTAGGAACTAGGCAAGGCTGCCCTTTGTCACCACTCCTCTTCAATATAGTGCTTGAAACCCTTGCTAGGGCAATAAGGCAAGAAAAGGAAATTAAAGGAGTTCTAATAGGAAAAGAGGAAGTTAAACTATCCCTTTTTGCTGATGATATGATTGTATACTTAAGGGATGCTAAGAACTCCACCAGTAAACTCCTAGAAATGATTAAGAACTTCAGTAAAGTGGCAGGATACAAAATAAATCTAGAAAAATCAGTAGCCTTTCTTTACACCAACAATAAGCAACTGAAGAAGGACTACAAGGAGACCTTCCCACTTAAAATAGCCTCAAAAACAATAAAATACCTAGGAACAAACCTAACCAAACACACCAAGGATCTCTACAACAAAAACTTTAAACCTCTGAAGAAGGAAATTGAACAAGACATCAGAAGATGGACAAACCTCCCATGCTCATGGATTGGGAAAATAAATATAGTAAAAATGTCCATTTTACCTAAACTCATATACAGATTTAATGCAATCCCAATCAAAATCCCCAAGAGCTTCTTCACAGGTTTGGAAAAAAAAATCCTCAATTTCATTTGGAAAAACAAGAGACCCCGAATAGCCAGAGCAACCCTGAGCGAAAAGAGCAATACAGGGGGGATCTCTATACCAGATTTAAAACTATACTACAGGGCTATAGTCATAAAAACAGCTTGGTACTGGCACAAAAACAGATCAGTTGACCAATGGAATAAAACTGAAGATCCAAACCTGAGCACATACAACTTCAGCCACCTCATATTTGATAAAGGGGCCAAGAAGACACAATGGAGGAAAGACAGCATCTTCAACAAGTGGTGCTGGCAAAACTGGATCACCACTTGTAGAAGAATGAAACTAAACCCCTACCTCTCGCCTTGCACAAAAGTCAATTCCAGATGGATTAAAGACCTCAACGTGAAACCCAAAACTCTGGAGGTAATAGAAGAAAAACTTGGCAGCAGACTACAAGACATAGGTGTAGGAAAAGACTTCCTAAATCAGACAGCAGCTGCACAAGAAATAAGATCGATAATTGACAAATGGGACCTCATTAAACTCAAAAGCTTCTGTACATCAAAAGAAACAATAAAGGAAGTAAAGAGAAAACCCACTGAGTGGGAAGAAACCTTTACTGCAGATACATCTGACAAAGCATTAATTTCCAGAATATACAAACTACTGAAAAAACAAAGAAAAAAGAAAACAAATGAATCACTCAAAAGATGGAGCAAAGAGCTGAATAGAGACTTCACAGAGGAGGAGCTAGAGATGGCTGAGAAGCATCTTAAAAACTGTTCAACGTCACTAATAGTTAGGGAAATGCAAATTAAGACCACTCTAAGATATCACCTCACTCCGATAAGACTGGCCAGGATCAAGAGAACAAATGATACCAAGTGCTGGAGAGGTTGCGGGGAAAGGGGAACACTCATCCATTGCTGGTGGGAATGTAAACTGGTACAGCCACTATGGAAAGCAGTGTGGAGAACCCTTGGAAGACTCAAAATGAGCTTGCCATTTGATCCAGTCATACCACTCCTAGGTATATACCCACAAGACTCATCTTACTGCAGAAATACATGCACAGCTATATTTATTGCAGCTCTGTTCACAATAGCAAAAAGCTGGAACCAACCCAAATGCCCCTCAACTGCTGAGTGGATAGAAAAAATGTGGTACATGTACACAATGGAGTTCTATGCAGCAATAAAGAAGGATGATATCATGAACTTTGCAGGTAAATGGATGGAGCTGGAGGATATTATATTAAGTGAAGTAACGCAATCACAGAAAAACAAACGTCGAATGGTATCCCTCATATGTGGATGCTAGCATCAATAACCCAGTTATTAATATTTCTTGTGATGAGGGATGCATATTAAAAGAACAACAACTGAAAGACTGCATCAGAAAACCGACTGAAATGGTGAACCGGGAGGGGTGGGAGGGGTGGGAGCGGCGGGAGAGGGACATGGGTCTATATTCTATTAATGTATATTTAATTTAAAATTGTATGGTATTTTACTCAAAATTTATATAACAATAGCTTTGGGATTAACATATACAAATGTTCTCTATAATTTTTGTGTTATGCAGTATCAGCTTGTAACATCCTCTTTTACCTGTAGGATAACTTAACTAATGGATTTAAGTTTGCTTCCCAAATTAACATCATGCACTCACCCCCCCCAAAAAATGGACAAATTTGATGAAATTTACTCTTTGATCCCTGCCTATAGGTAAGTGTACTACAAATGCCTTCCTGAGACTCATGGGTCAAAAAATAAAATTTAAAAAAAGGGGAGATACAGTTATATATTAAACCTTTTTGTCCAAAACTTTCAATTTAATCTTAAGACTAACCATGGGAAAAGATTTGTATGTTCCCACAGGTCAAAACGACACCAACTCAAAGGCAGAGAAAGAATGGATACAGCCTTCCGTCGTATAGGTTGTACCATGAAATACCAGCAGAGAAGTTCACCAATCTTAACACTAAAAGGAATAAAAGCCTCAGACTGCTACAGGCATCAAACATCTCTGAGGACCATAGGTGTAACATCTGTTTACAGTGAGTCCTAACGAACTTTACCTTCTAGGTGCAGCACAGTTTCAATATGAGAGACCTCCTTACCTCTTTTTCACAGAACAAAGAAAAACAGGGTGGTAATGAAGTCATCCATTAATGGTAAATTAGAGCTGACTGGTATAGAAGTAATCTCTTATAAAACTGGAAAAACGGCTTTCTTCAATTGACTAATATACATAGGAACTGTAAAAAGGATTATTGTCTATCCAGAAACAAACACAATACTAAAGTATTGTGTTTGTTTCTGAATAGACAATACACTTAAACACTACTTTAAGTAGTTCATATAATTAATACAAGAGAGCACTGAAAGCAGCATCGGATTATTCTGCCAAGGAGATGCTAGCCAGGGGACCCAAGCCCCCCCCCAAAAAAAAGGTTAAGGCTTATTGCCTGTAAACTGGGATATCTGCAAGAAAAGAGGTGGTAAGGTCTGCCCTGCTGTCAATGACCTAATGTAACCATGGGAGGATTGTATCGAGATCGCACTTACAAGTATACAGTTGGTCTCTGGAATACCAGAGAGTGTTACCAAAGGCCACTGAACTAATAAAGCAAAGGTTAGTCTCCTTGAGTCAAGCAAAACTCCGCCACCAACATCAGCTACACCCCAACTGCTTGGTGATACTGTGCAGCAGAGGCAGCCATATGTCTGTATATCCCAACTTTATTTGATTATTAGCTCTCTCCTTGGACAAATAACTCGAGGATGTTGCCACAAGCTTATACCTTCTAGCGATTAGGAGATATATATGCCACAGTAAGGCCTTGTCATCTCTCTCAGGGGGAAAAAGAAAAGTAATTCAGGGATTAAGACACCATCCAGACATATGTGTCTATACCAAAGTAACCTACCATAATAACTAGCAATGTTTAAATACATATATATCTAACCGCTTGTGCTTCATTAGTAGGATTGGAAGCCTGTCCCTGGGCAATCGGGCAGCCCATGAAAGGAAACAGCCAGAACTGATTAGAGTCCAAGACGACATCTCCAGACAAAGTAGACTGTTGTGCTTCTTGTCCACCTGTGCCCCATCTCTAAGCCTAAGGAACAATCTGTGGAAGAGGGGGAGTGGTATATTGTAGGAGCGGCGATTGGGGTGAACGGTAAAACTATGACAATATAGTCTGGACACTTATTTGATCAACTTGATTGAACATTCAAGCCCCTCCAGCTAGATGGTGGGAGCCTTGGGCTCTGTGGGCTGGGACACAACTGCTTGCAAATTGGTTTTATATGCAGGAATCTTGTGCTGGGAAAAAAGAAAAGGAGCTAGATACTGACATTTGAACTAACTGGGAATATAAAATGCTAGTTGTTTTATTCATAGTTAGTATTGGGTTGGGCTCTATATTTTTCTGAAATACACAACATCACAGTGTAACACTTTCTTTTACTTGTAGGACAATTTAAAAGAATTAAGCTTAAATTTTTACTTACCAAATAAGTAGAAGTCTTAGTCCAGTCATAAAGCGTTAAAGAGCAAAGTGTTTATTGGGTAAAATTTATTTAGCAGGTTCTCAACTCTGCCCAAGCTTTATCCACCAAGTATAGGATATTTCAATGGCTTAGTGAATTGTTTAGATTAATTAAATTTAGGTGTAGGTTTTGGTGGAAATGGTAATACAATTGAACCAATCGGGAATATAAAATGTTAATTGGTCTTATTTATAATTTGTATCGGGTTAAGGTATACAAATGGCCTATATATTTTTTCTGAATAACACAATATCACATTATAACACTTTCTTTACTTGTAGGACAAGTTAAAGGAACTAAGCTTAAATTTCCTTCCCAAATAAGTAGCATACAGTCAATGAGAACCAGTTTGGGTAAATGTAATGAAAGCTTATGCCTTGGCTCCTGCTTATGGGTATGTGTAATACAACTTAGGCATCTATAGGTCAAAACAAAAACCTAAAAAAAAAAAAAAAAGAGGGAGGGGGGAGGTGGGGTACTATCCTTTCTGGGATACAAATGGAAAACTCTGTGTTTCAATCCTATTGATAAATTTTCAATTTTTCTGATCTTGAAAATAACAATGGGAGGAGAATTTTATGTTCCCACAGGTAAAAGTCACCAATCTAAATGCCTGAAAACATACAACTTATGGCTGTGCAGGATGAACTGGGGAATGTCAGCAGAGAGGTTGACCCATCTGAACACTAAGGAATGAGGAACATCAGACTGCCTGAGACACGGTCACTGAGCATCTCTCTGAATAATATTGGGGTTGACTGTTAATAATGGACCCTAATGCTGAGAAACCTTCCTACCTCTCCCCCCCCTTTTTTTTTTTTTTTTTTTTTGAAAAAAGAAAAACAGGATGGTAATGAAACCACTCCCAAACTGTAAACTAGAGCCAATTGTTACGGTGGTAATTTCCTATAAAACAGGCACAACGTATTAACTGATTGATAGGCATAGGAACTGTGAAAGGATATTTCTCTATCTAGAGCCAAATTCAATAGTAAAGTGTTTATAAGTTGTGTAATTAAGCAAAATATATTACTACAGGAAAGCTCTGACATCAGCAATGAATTATTCTGCCTAGGAGATGTTGGCTAGGGGATTCAAACCCGCCCCCCCAAATTATAAAGGCCTTTTGCCTATAAATGGGATATATGCAAGGAGAAAGGCAGTAAGTCCCTGTTGTCGAAGACCTGGTGTGAGCATGAAAAATGTTATGAGACGTCACCTGCTAGCGTACAACTGGCCTCTGAAATGCTAGAGAGCGTTACCAAAGGCCACTACAGCAATACAGCAAAATATTGGTCTCCCTGAGACAAACAAGACTCCTCCGAAAATATCAGCTACACCTCAACAGCCTGGAGATACAGTGCAACAGTGGCAGCCAAGTGTCTATATTATATCCCAAAACTATTTGGCTATTAGCTCTCTCCTTGGAGGAATAACTCACAGCGGATGCCACAAGCTTATGTCCTCTAGTGGTTAGGCGATGTTATAAGCCACAATAAGAACTTGTCACCCTTTATAGAGAAACCACAGTTTGCGGATTAGCATACCATCCAAGCATCTGTGTCTATGCTCACAGCTTAGCTTGACACAATAAGTGGTACTGCTTAAATGCCTGTACATCCAATAGCTTGAGCTTTGTTAGTATGACTGAAAAGGGTATCACTGTGAAAGCTGTCAATCCGTGAAGGGAAACAAACTGAACAGACCGGAGTCCAAAATGACAACTCCAAAGAAATTAGACTGTTTTCTTCTCACCCACTTGTGCCCCTTTCCCAAAGCCTAGGGAACAAACTGCGGAAGAGGAGGCGTGGTAGATTGTAAGGGCTGTGGAGAGATAGGGGTGAATCATGAGACTATAGGAATATAGTCTGGACACCTGATTGATCAACATGCCTGTGCATACAAGCTTCTCCAACTGGACTATGGGAACCTTGGGTTGTTCAAAATTTGGACATAGATACTTGCAAAATGCACCAATTACTTAATTGTATGACATACTGAGTAACATCATTGTTATCTGCAAACAACTGTGTCATTGTATTGTAGAATCCCTTAAAAATAAAAAAAAATTAAAAAAAAAATACAAACCAAAATTAAAAAAAAAAAATCTCAAGGACACTTCTCACAGAGAGAATAGTAATCATAAGGATTTTTGTGACTTTCATGTTGATTTTCTATTCCCCTCTTTCCACTCCACCTCAACTTCCATACTCCTTGCTTCCAAAGTATTTTCTTAATATTATCTTGTGAAGCCCGGTGCTGTGAGAAAGTCTTTAACTTTGTGGTATCACTCCGCCACACGTAGAAGTGGATGCTCGAACCCTTTCCACCGGATTACAGGGAAAAGGGAAGAGGCAAGACAGCTGCCAGCAGCTGTCCTAAACCACAGGGCCAAGGGCTGACAACCTATTCACTGCCCACTTGTCTAATCTAACAACTATAGTAGGCAATGCCCTAACAGCACTCCCAGATCCTCCAGACTCCTGCCTGATTAGCACTCTACAGTCTAATTTCCAGACTGTCACCTGATGGGCGCTCTACAGTCTAATTCCTGCCAGGGCACTCACCACACATCACAGCTGGTGACCTGATAAGTCTCCTTCCAGCCCCACACCAGGTTCCCAAGTTGGCGGTCTTCTTGACCGCTGTCCAACCCACTGGTCCACACCAGCTTCCCAGGTTGGTGACCTGATTGGCTGCCGAACAACCCACTAGTCACTGCTACACAAGCCTCATGGGCTAAGATTACGTGCACAAATAATGGCCGGTAGTCCCTGTCTGATGGTATGCAGGACTGGTTTATTCACAGCATTCTGTTTTTATACCCAGAGTGACATCATATCTTAGGGCCTGGTCTCAGACCCTTCCTCAAGTTCCATAACATCACAAGTACTAGCATCATGAGCACAAGAACTCCTGAGTCTTTGATCTCAAGGTGTCACGGGCTTGCTAATAATGCACAAGCATTAGGCCAGGTTTCAGTGTAAACAGACAAGCAAGTAATTTAGCACAAAAGAAGCCACAGGTGGTTTCCTTTTTCCCTACAGTTGTGTAACAACCTGTCTCTGTTGTTTTTCTCTTTTCAGCATGCTTTCTTTTTCCCATCATTCTTTTTTTCCTTCATCTGAACCTTTTGCTGAAAGCTTGTCACTCCTGAACAGATCAACAATCAAGTTGTGAATGGGAGTTGGAGGCAGTTGATCAAAAGAGCTTTAGAAGGGACTGAAACAGCGGGAATAAAAGCAAGATCTGGAGAGTTTGGGTGAAAGTCCATTCGGGAGAGCTTGTAATGAGCTCAGCCTGCTTCAGCTGCAGAATAATAGAAGCAACTCCAATGTCCAATGTCCAAGCGCATAAAGCACTGACCCTGGTCAGGCGATGGAGGTGAAGAGAGCTTCCTGATATCTGGTTTTGAGAGAGGAAGGAAGTCAGAGGCCACTGATTGTTGAAGTACATCCACCAAATAACCTAACTTTGAAAATATCACAGCTAGTTTGAGTTCAAGAGAGAACTGTGAATGTTCAAGGTGAAGGTCCTCAAAGGAGCCAGATGACTCAAAAGCACTATGCTTTTAGCCTGAGGGCATTTGTACTCCAGTTCTGACCCTATTCCTGATCCATGCTAGCTTTGAGCTTGTATTACAGAACGGCATCTTCTCTCACAGTGACTCTCAAATATGACTTTTAAATGAGACAATGGTATCAAGTAGAGATTCGTAAGGCATTGCTTTGGAACCATTCCTCTCTTTCTTCTGGATTAATTAGCATTGTTTATGGTCAACATCTCTTCGTCTGCCACCAAGAACTCTATTGAAATTTCAATAATATGCTCAAGAGCATAAATGATGCTTGACCAATCAATACTGTCCATTCTTTCTCCTGAGCAAATCACATTTGCTTGGCTCTATCAAGACAGCTGGCAGAAGGAAGTTAGTGATCACTAATTGGCAAATCCTTTGGATCGAAGTGTCTGTTCTATTTTATCTCTCCAAAGCCTTTACCACAAAGCCTTCATTTTCCTGCTTCTCCTGACTTTTTGTGTTTCTTACTTTCCACAGCTGCCTCCTCTTTCTTCATTTATCTTCAGTATACTCCTGTCTCAAGATTGATCTTTTCTTCTTTCCTGGCCTCAAGGAGTATTTCATATGAGTGCGTGTGTGTGCGTGTGTGTGCGTGTGCGTGTGTGTGTGTGTGTGTGTGCATTTTTTGTGTAATATGGACCTTAATTCTATTTCATCTGATTTAAATCTAAAGCACAGTCCTCAGCTGCTTCATGTGGATACCTGAAGGCATCACAAATTCAAACTTTTGAGACACAACTAATATTTTACTTTCTTCTTATTCTTTAGTTTTCAGTTAATGACATTGTAACTCATTTCTGATCTTAGCTTAGTAGACACAGAGTTATTCTTGTTTCCCTGTTCTCTTTATGCCACTTATATCATCAAAAGTTATTTAGTATTTTTGTTCCTACCTTGAGCTCTACTCTCCTGTCCTGGTTAGCTTTTGTCAACTTGACACAACTAGACTCACATGGGAAGGGGGAGCTTCAATTGAGGCAATTCGTCCATTTGACTGGTCCATGGGGCCTTTTCTTGATTGTGAACTTATCAATTCACAATCAAGAAATAGGAAGGGCAAACCTACTGTGAGCAGTGCCATCCATGGAGGTGAGTCTGGGCCATGTAAGACAGATAGCTGAACACACACAAGAAGCAAGCAATTCCTCCATGATCTATGCTTCCTTCCTGAATCCAGGTTCTTGCCTTGAGCTCTTGCCTTTGCAGGAGCTTGGTGATGGACTGTGTGCTGTAAGTCAGATAATCCTCTACCTTCCCCAAGATTGTTTTGGTCAACATTTTATCACAGGGACTGAAAGCAAACTAAAACATTTCTATTGTCACTTCTGCTATTGATGAGAACCTTGTCACCTTCCTAGCATCAGTACATAGTTTAGCCAGGGGCACAGTATCCTTAACTCACAGCTAGTTTATCCATCTTTTGTATGAGCAGGACATAAATAAAGTTGACCATATACCCCTCTGCTTTCAATGTTTCCCATATTTTTTTTTTTACCTATTAAAGTTCAAAGAAGATAGTAAAGTGTAATTAGGTCATTCCACCTGTCTTGCTGGCTCAGTTGCATGACATGACCCTCTTGTTCTGCTTTGAACTGCAGTTTTAAATTACTTATTTTAGGTCCATGAATACTTTTTCTTGAATGTATGTAAGTGTACCTGAGGAGGCCAGAAGAGACCTTGGTTAACCCCCAGAACTAGAGTTACAGAGAGTTGCTGGCACCCACTTTGGTGCTAGGAACTGATCCCAGGTTCTCTGCAAGAGCAGCCGGTGCTCTTAACCACTGAGCCCCCTTTCCTGTGCCAGTTGTCCCACCCCTGGTTGGGTGTTCTGCTTCTCTTCAGTCTGCTATATTCTTCTATATGCCCTGCTTACAATACAAAATCCATCTCATAAGTGCCCTCCATTGTGAAACATTCCCCATCACTAATTATTCCCAGCTGGTGCTAGGATTTTAATTCTTTGGAGGTTTTTATTTCTCTTTTATCATAAGTTTAATAGGTCAAAACCATGTCTCCTCGTTCCTTTGTATCTCTACTACATAACAAAATGCACAAAAATGACTCACTGGATAAATAAATATACCAAGAATCTTTCACTTCTCATCTTACATGCTTATGGATGTTCTCTTCCTGATATCATCTTATTTTTTTCTTCAGCATTTTGAGACAGGGTCTCCCTTTTAGACCCAGCTATCCTGGAGCTCACTCTGTAGACCAGGCTGGCTTTGAACTCACAGAGATCCACCTGCCTCTGTCTCCCAAGTGCTAGGAGTAAACGCGTGCACCACCACACCTGGCTCTGATATAATCTTAAAAGTGGAGGAAACTTAATATTCTAAGTGGTTTTAAAGGTTCTTCTTTCAACATCACCTCTCATTTCTCTACTCATTTTTCTTTTCTGATTTAAAAGAATTTTAAAAATTTATTGTCATTTTATGTATGAGTATTATGCTTGCATGTATGTAAGTGCACTCCTGTTGTGCAACACCCATGGAAGATAGAAGAGGGTTTTAGACTGGTTGTTAGCTGCCATGTGGTTGCTGGGATTTGAACCCAGGTCTTCTGCAAGAACAGCCAGTGCTCTTAACCACTGAGCCATCTCTCTAGCCCTGATACTATCATTTTAAAATTTAATTTTGAAAATTTAAATTATATTCTGATACTTTTTCTATGGGACATACATGATCTAGCAAAAATGTACAGTTTTTTTTTTTGTCTGTTGTCTTTTGAAAAAAAATCTGGCTATGCAGGTTAGACTGGCCTCAAACTCTTGATTTGCCTGCCTCTGTCTCCCAAATGTTTGGGTTATAGGTTTGTATACCCTAAATGGCATCTAAAATCAATTTTTGAAGAGTATAAGTACTCAATGGAAACTTTGAACTGCATAAAATTCCTGTAAGTGTGAAGCAGTGTGAGAATAGTTAATGCTTTCAAATCCTCCAGTGGCCTCCTTGAGTTCTTGTGTTGGATAGACTTTACTAGGAATCTCGATTTTGTACTGTCTGGTTTGGTTTGGTTCTCTTACCCTCATGACTCCTTCTTAAGGATCCAAGTGAATGTACTTTAACCCATACTCTGCTGTTGCACTGACCGAAACCTTCTGCAACACAATCCATGTTTTGAGTTTATGGGGCTTTGAGTCTTGGTTTTAATCAATTTTCTCACTGCTCATCTCTAGTGAAATAAGTTAATTGGTCTCATACAACATATAAGATTTTTCTTTCTCCACTTCATTTCACTATGAAATTTGCTGTTATTATTTTTTTCCTTCAACATAATAAATAACAAAGGGCAGATCCAGAAAGGATGATAAAGAGGTGCATAAAGTGGGATTTTATCTTTCATGTCTGAAAAGCCACTGAAATCAGACATTCTAGAGTTTTCCAATCAATAAGAGGAACTATAGCTATTCAGATAAAACCTTAATTCTTTAAATTGGTATATTTTTTTCTTTCTTTATTTTTCATTATTGTAAGGCAATCTTAAATCTCTGAATGTCAGTGTGATTTTTGCAATCAGGATTAAGCAAAGCTTCCTAAAGCTTACATGGGATCAATTTTGTGTGCCAAATCGACTAGGTAATTAGTTCCCAGATATTTGGACATTATTTCTGAGTGTGTATGTGAGGATGTTTCTGGATGAGGTGAACAAGTCAATTGTTGAACTAGGCAGATTGACTTCCACAGCAGAAATGGTCCTCATCCAACCTGTTGATGGTCTTCGTGGAAGAAGTCTCTGTCACCCTGTCTGAACTTTATAAGCTGTTGGTTTGCTGTCTTCTAACTTAGACTTGGGCCAGCACTTACACCTTTGACTTCTCTGTTCCTTAAGTCTTCAAACTCACCTAAAAACCAGTAGAACATCAGCTAGGCTGAGCTTTCAGCTTGTTGGTTATAGGTAGGGAGGTCTCTTAGCTTCTACAATCATTTGAGACAATGTGTCATGTCTGTATAAATTTGAAAAAGAAACTCTCAATGATAGTGTTTTCCAAATGGAAAACTATTTTAATTTTTCTGGGTTTTTTTTTTTTTTGTGTGTGTGTGTTGGTTTTGTTGATGTTCCTAATCTTCCAACTAAAGGCATGGCTAAGATACTACATAACACCCCATTCTCCTTCACACAAGCAAGCTCCCTCTGTGCAGCCTCTTGGCCTTGGTTTCACACCTGATTATGCACAGCAGCAGCCACACAATCGCTATTGTGGTTTTCAACAATCTTTGTCTTCCAGTGCTTCAACAGTTTTCAGGGATTCCAGTATTCATGCAGTGGACTTCACTTATCAGGTAGGCACACCACGAGGTACCATAGAAAAAAAAAGACATGCCGGGCCCAATATTTCATTTGACTGGAGCTCCTTTAATAAGGAGCTGGCTTTTTGCCCCAATAACTTGCAAAGGCCGGGGGCCCAAGCCAGCCCCAGCTCCAAAATAGATAAAACCAGCCCTGCAGCCCCGCAGCCCTGCAGCCCTGCTCTGAGGATCCAGGCAAAGGGCGTCACATTCCTGCATTATCGAAATATCACATCTTGGTTTCCAGAATCAACTGGGACCTCCACTGGCTTGCATAAACGTAGCTTTTTGTAGAAAGTACACTGTGAATTTCACATGCACCCCCTCACCCCCATTCTTGCCAGAAGCCCTCCAAATGCCAGTATATAAGACCCCAAACCCCTGCAAATAAATGAGTTATTCCCTCTCTTGGAATTGGCTCCCAGATAATTTTCTCTTTGATCTGTTCCAGGCTCATCCTGAATTCTTCCCCTCCCCCTCCCTGCCTCTGCTTGCCTCTCTTGGCGTGCAACTGGCCTAAAGCACACTGAGAGATCGGTTACTGAGAGACCAATGACCTGGCCACTCGCAGAACACAGAGGAAGCAACACAGGTGGACCCTCCCCCTGTAGATGGTTCAGTCTTAGACGTATGCTTCTTACAACTGCCACCATGGCAGAAGGCCTACTGCCATACACCACATGGAAAAGGATGACCATGGCAGAACACTGCAATGGATGTTCCATTTTCAAAAGCTTTGGCCTCAGTAGCATGCCTTGTTTTCAAAGCCAGAGCCATCTTATTGCTATTCTCAAACTCATTTTTGTTTCTTCCATACCCCCTATTTAGGCACCAAATAAGTGCATAAACATTTCCTGGAGACATGTGAAAAAAAGGTCTATTCATCAAGAACAAACCAAAGTTAATCATTCTACCAGATACCAAGTTAGTGATGGAATGAATGTGTTGAGATTATTTCCAGAGAATGCATGATGTATTGTTCTCAGGAAGGTGGGTGACTCCAAAGTAGATGCATTCCTACCCAGTCCAGCCCATCATGCTTGACAAGTTCATGGAAGTTGCATCCTGGAGTCCCCTGAACTCTCCCACTGAAGTAAGTAAGTAAATACTTAGCCCGATGCATGTATGTCCTGAGATTTAAACCTCAGGAACATTAGTGCATATTGCTTTAATCAAAGGAAGATCATCTAGTTTCCTAGCTGTATTACTCTTTATATTTATTCTACCTTGAGACTAAGATATAATGGCTTGATTGTGTTAATATTTTGTTAATTTTTTTCTATATCGCATCTTCTCTCATTACATTTCATATTGTTTGTACAGTGCATTGTTTTGAAGGCAGACTCAAAGTAAGAAAATGCCTTCTTTATATGATATTCTTTTTCTGTGCTTAGGTAATGGAAGCCCCTTAACCTTTATGAAGATTCTCCTGCCTGGAAAACCATAGATCATATCACATGATGGTTCACATTAAAAGTAAATCTCTGCTAGACTACAAACGGAAGAAAGCCAGAGATCTTAATCTTGCCCTAGTACATTAATGCCAACGGTGAACTGAGTGCTTAGAAATGCCAGGATGACTTCGCAGGTGGAGGTGCCATTCGTTCACAAGCCTGAAAAGCAGAGTTGAGGGTGGAAGGAGAGAACCAACTCCAGAAAGTTGCTTTGGCTTCCACATGTGCTGCATGGTACAGTGCCCCATACATATAGCATGAATAGACCTATACATATACATTTTAAAAATTTCTACAAGTATTCAATATTCTCTAACAAATAAAGGCAGTTTTAAAACTGCACTTTCGTATGGATCACTCAACCTCTTGTGTAATATGAATGCAGAAGCTTACTATGTTTAACAGAATAGAACTTAGAAAATGTTCTCTGGGGTCAGAATCAGAGGACTAGAGGTCAAAGAATGCAGTATTTATTGGTTACAATGTTTCTTCTCAGAGTTCCAGGTGAACACCCCCCCATCACTGATGAGCGTTCTACAGAATGCACTGTAGTCTCACAGAACCCAGTGTGAACACTGGCCAGAGAGCTTAATCTCAACACTGCAAAAGCTTTTGGCTATTTTTGTTTACTGTTTTTTTTCCTAATTATCAGCTCTTAGCCACAAAATGGACAGAGGAACATAAAGAAAGATCAAAAGATACATATTTAATGCAAAACAACTCAGCCTATTAGCCCCAAGCAACAAGTAAGTGAAGAACAGTCTCTATTGTATAGTAAGGTTGTTTCTGGAAGGCTAATTTGTTAGATGCAAATTTGCCTAAGGCAATGCTTAAAAAAAATCCAATGAACAAATAACAAAAGCAAACCAGCCACTCATGTTATGTTTTTCTCTGCAGCTCACACCGCCTTCCTTGAGGTGGAGAAGAATCTAATATTATACCAAGATGCTTAGAAGAGATTAACAGCTTTTCATTAGATACTAACTCCTTCTATCATATGATTTCTTCCCTTAAATATCTCAATTTTTAAATAACACAAAGGGTTGAGCAAGACAAAGATACTGTATAGAAAATAGTGTGTTTGTTCTTGTCTGACCCTTTGCAAACTACCCACAGGTAAACTGCATTTCACAGAAATAGGAAAATGGAATTAACACTTTTTTTTCTTCAGGGAAAGCTGTCCCCCACTTACCACAAATTATTCAGTCAAGTTTCCCACATTTGGGGAAATCACAAGTGTCAGCACATCCATAGTGCAATGGATGAGCCTCGCCCTGGGAAAACCACCTTCGAGATCATGTTATCTCCCCTGCCAGGTAAGTATTGGAATTAACTCTTACAGTATCCTACAATCTGCAGTGTTTATATATAGCTGTGACAAAATCTCTTTAGACAGTCTCCTAATAATATTCTTGCTCACTATAAAATGAAAAAAGAAAGAAAATAAAATGTCAGAGTCTTCCTTAACTCATCCAACACACGTTGACCCGCCATTGTCATACAATCTACTTATAGTCACTGCAGAAAACAGCATTAGAGCGAGACTGTCACCAGAGCTGTGCCACGCAGGCTGGTGACACAAATTATAAATAAGGCAGGAAAGTCACTTGAAGGAAAGCCAGCTATTCCCTAAAAAAGTCTTTGGAAAATGTGACCGACACATGGTATATTTAGTACAATGAATGCATTTGTAGAACTCACAGGAGTGGGTTTTTTTTTTTTTTTTGACTTGGAAAAAAAAAAGATGGATCATAGCTGGTGATATAGACTCCAAGACAAAGGGGCAAGTATTGTCAGCCAACCCCTGGAGAACATTCCAGGCACAGTACAGGAGGATGTGAAGGAGTGACTGGGACAAAGACCTTCCAGACTCTGTAGTCTGTTCACTGCTAGGCAGGGTCACTGTCAATAGAAGAAGTTTCTTCAGTCAGTTACAGAGCACTTACCTCTGCCCTGTCAATGACAGGCACTGTCATTGAGAAAATGGGAGTACGAGGGACTGAGAACTTTCCTTTGATCAATAGAAAGTTTCATTCCCTCTGACAGGTGCCTAGCAGGAGCATGTCCTGACACTTAATGGGTTTGTGAGTTTTCACTGATATGTAAGTTAATTCTTCATTTTCATCAATGACTTTAAAGTCCTTCAAAGTTTGCTTAGAATCATTCAATAAATATTAAAATTTCAAAATGTGCTTATTTGGGGCCTTCTCAAACCTCTACAAAAGTATATATATTTGCTATTTTTGAGACAGAGTCTCCCTTTAGTCCTAGCCGGCCTGGAGCTCACTCTGTAGACCAGGCTGGCCTTGAACTCACAGAGATCTGCCTGCCTCTGCCTCCCAAGGGCTGGGATTAAAGGCATGCATCACCATGCCTGGCTTCAAAAGTATATTTTTACAAAGTTATATAGCTTATAAATTTGGCCATTCTTCCTAATTATTCCTCTCTTCTTTCTCTTTTAATACTCATTTTTTGCCATAAGTCATGAAAATTTAGTTTATTACTGCACACATTTGAAGACTGTTTCTTTTCTGCTTCGTTAATTCTGCTAATTTGTCAATTAATTCAGCTAATGACATTCACTCCATCTTCACTACTTCTTTGATAAGAGTTTTCTAATGAAGAAGATATATTGGTTGGCTGTTTTTAAATGTGTTTCCAGCAGGGTTACAGGAGTCCCGGTAATGGACATTGGCTCAGAGTCAAGGGACATCTAGCAGCAAGTTAACAGCATGAGAAATCTTCCACAGGCTGAAGTAAGGAGATGGATGCAAGGGTTCAGATTTCACAGGACAGCTCCTCCTCCAGGACTTGAGCCATAACTACTCACTGGCATTCACTTAGACACAGGCCACTGACTGCTCTTGATGAGGCCACCTTTCTTTCAGGGATAAGACTTAGCTGACTAATAGAAACAAGTTTCATCCTAACCTGGAATGTTGAATAGCAACTATTTCTTCAATGATTGCATGCAATTATGACTAACCTGTGGGACACATAGGTGTGATGGAGGGCAGGACTGGAGAGAAGATCAGAATCCAGATTAACTTCATAGTCAGCCCACAGCCCGAATAGCTATGCATACTATATATATATATATATAGAGTGATGGGAAAAGGGATATCTGTTTTCTCATTACTATAAAAAGAAAACTGGTACTGGGCATGGTGGCACATGCCTTTAATCCCAGCACTTGGGAGGCAGAGGCAGGCGGATCTCTGTGAGTTCAAGGCCAGCCTGGTCTACAGAGTGGGCTCAAGGCCATCTGGGGATAAAGGGAGATCCTGTCTCAAAAAGCCAAAAATAAATAAAATAAATAAATAAATAAATAAATAAATAAATAAATAAATAGAAAACAAGTATGATGCCTAGACATCAGAATCTAAAGAAGCCATTTCTTTATCAACTAAACCTTACTATTTACACGCTTTGGTACTTTAATACATGGCTCTTATGATGAATGATTCAACTATAACCTAAAGTTTTCAGTAGCACAGTAACTTGACTAGGGCATCCTGCCATGAAAGACTACATCTAGAAGAATCATCAGGCAGATTTAGGATTTTTCTGAAAACTTGTAGTAATTAGCCAGGGAAGGAAGGCAAAGTTTGGTGGGAAAAGAGGACAATTAAGGGAACTGACTAGATGTCTCCCCAAGGAAAGCTCTTACAAGTTTTTGGGTACTTGTGGTAGAAGTAACTTTTAGCCTGAGTCATAATGCTCTGGATGTATCTCTAAAAATTCTGTGGTTCTTCTAGGAGGAGATTCTCCTAGGCATCACTGAATTCAATCTTCTGGAATTCTAGAATTCATATTTTTGTTTTGTTTGTTTTGCATATTCATGAAAATAAAAAAAATCAAATGCAGCATTGTGTGTATCCAATAATGTGACACTGTGACACAATCTTGAGATTCCTAAAGCTCACTCTGAAGAACAATGTGGAGGAGGTACCTACCACAAAACATACAGCAAAAAGACTCCTCCAAATGTTTTAAGTAAAGTATACAGTTTTGTGTTGGGCTACATTCACAGCCATCCTGAGTTGACAGTGACTATGTGCAGAATGTAGGAGAGAAAACATAAAGCAAAGAGAAAATGCATAGAAAAATTCAGAGTCAGACTGAGGAAAAGAGAGGAAAGAAAGGAAAGAGAGAGAGGCAGAGAGAGAGAGACAGAGAGAGAGGCAAAGTTGGTTATAGAACAACTGTTAGAGAATCAGATTTTCTAAAAGTGCTGTTATGAAATGCCAAAGGAAAAGGGCCAACGAATACTAAATTCAGAAAGGGGCTTGTAAAGTGGACGACACAGAAAAGAGAACAGGAAGCTCTCCTTCAGAAACAGTGCGTGCTCGTTCTTAACCTAAGCCAATACTTCCACCATCTACATAGGATTTTTGCTATTCTGTCCTTCATGATCATAAAATGATATTTGGTCTACATTAAAAATTCAGAACAATACAGACAAACTAAATCATAATATTAATAATGTTCCTCTCTGTGGATTGATGTTTCAATGCATATTCACAGTCATACTTAATTTCCTTGGAATTATACTGACATTTAAATTCATATGCCTCTGAACTTTGCTTTGAAAATGATTACATTTAAGGAATGTTATAAGTGTAGAAAAATTTCTCTTAACTATTTACAATTAGTTCTTAACTATATTGCCCCCCAAATAAGAATTTAAAACAACCCATATTAAATGCCTGTGTACTATGACTACAGGTGAAGATGAATTTTGATGTCCACTCACGTGTTCAGTAAACCCAAACTTAGCTAGAGAAGTTTAGTTCCTTAGGAGACACTCTCTCTACACCATGCTGAGGATTTGTAAGTGACTCCCAGACCACTTTAATTCTTGGCTCTTTTCTCAAGGTACACTTGCTGTCTCTGGTTAAGGATTCAGAATCCATGGATTATAAGAGACAAGGAACTTCAAATCTAAGCAACATGATACCACTGGTAAGCTGTTTTGCCATATTTTTTTAAAAAAACTATTATTTATATGTGTATGAATATATTGCTTCCATGTTTGTAAGTGCACCCATGTTGTGAAATTTCTGCAGAGGAGAGAATAAAGCTTCATTATCCCCTAGATGGATTTATAGATGGTTGTTAGCCACCAAGTAGGTGCTGGGAACAGAACCTGGGTTCTCTGTAAGAGCAGCCACAGCTCTTAGCTGCTGAGCCATCTCTTCATATACTACTTTACATTTTTTAAGCCATTATCGTTTATGATGAGTTGTTTGGAATATTCATAAATTATAATTAAAGACTTTAGGTTACCTGGAATATGCAAATAGTTGATATTCATTATGTATTATTGATACTATTAGTATTACTATTATTGTATTTGCTATTCACAAAAGTATTACAAGGGAGTTTTGAAGGTTTTTTTCCTTTTAATCTAAAGCACATGACTTCAGAATTTCAAGACTTTGAGAGCAAAGGAGAGTGTTCAGGCATGTTCTCTATAAGAAAAACCCCAGTGGAGGTGTAATTTGTTGAGTTGAACTTTCAAACAGGAAGTAAAGGGAATTGGAGACTGCATTGAAAATGTTGAAATTTGGGGCTCTGTATTTCCAGAAGATGGGCAGTTAGGCCCCCCATCCTTCCTTGCCCTAGAAAGTCTGTAACCACAGGACCTCTGCATTGTCCCATAATACCACAGACCCACTTTTACCCTTAGATGTCACAGCTCCCCTGACTCCCTGGCTCCCTGACTCCCTCCTTTCATTTGGGTCAATGCTCATTCATAATCAGTCTCCTTGCCTAGCCTGGATTTTTTTATTTATAAATTTATAAATGCTTGGTGCTGTTTGTTTTTAAAACATCATGTGTCAGGCAGAGTTCTCTGTGCCTGGTAACTTTTGGGAATCAGGAGTTGGGACCAGTGCCCAGAAAGTCCTGGGCAGTGCCTTGGTAAAAAAGAAGAGAGAAAGGAAAATAGTCATTTCTTTTCAGCAGAGGCTTGTTCATTACATTGTCTCTTATTTCATAAAATATATGCAATCCAAAAATGCATTTTTTCTGGTGCCTTAGGGACTGCTATTAGAAAATCAGAGAGCTTTGGGCATAATAAAATCCTGAGATGTAATAAAATCAGACACTTAAAGAAAGCAGTAGTACCACTTTTTACACTTGCATAGTTAAGAGAAATAGTAACTTAGCTTTTATAAAACACTAAAAATAATACTCGCAACATTTATAATCATGCAGTACCCACCAAATAAATCACACAATGAACATACTAAAAGTGAACCCCTTGGGTAGATTTTAGTTGGTAATAGGCTTGCCTACACTGTGGATCATTCCTCCCCTCCGTGTGGGTCATAAAGTTGGGAAATTCTCATTCCTTGCCTATTCAGTTTCGTTATTATGTCAGCAGGATGCAGAGTCCCCTATATTTTATTATGTTTTCATTTTATTTTATGCCACTGGGTTATCAGTCAAGTATCTTAGCTCCTAGTATCTAGGATAACTTGAAAATATAGATGCTTTTCAATACTATTTTATGAAGTGGAAGTAACTGTTTTGGTTATTATTCATCACTTTGTAATTGTTTGCAGGTTCTGTAGGATCTGGGAAATACTTTATATGGAATTTTTAATCTAGCTCAGGTTTTATGAAATGATAAAATAGAAAATAAATATACCTGGTATTTGGGGACTTCGATTTTTTTCTTAAAATAAACTCATATCTTCAGATTGAATGCCTACAAAAGCTGGAAGGACTTTAATAATAAATGACATTTATCTATAATGTCTGGCATTTATTGGGTACCTTTCACACTAGGTATTGCTGTGATATATTTATATGATTCATCAGACTAATTGTCGTAGTAACTTCTGTAAGGCAAGGGATCTAACTATCCCCATTTTTCCGAAGAGTAAAGTGAGGTTCAAATAGAGCGAGTGCATTGGTTCTCAGCATCCCCACTGCTGGTTTCAGCTTCAAGAATTTCATACTTCCTGTTAGTTTCAGTCATTCACCTGCCTTACAGCTTCCAAAACAGTTTTGCAGTGACCTTGTCTCTTTTCTTCCCATTCTTCTACCTTTGGCTTTACAGAGAACAAAGTCTCTTCATAACAGGTTGAGTACAGTTTGTGGGGAACAAAACTGGATATGCCCTTGATCCATCATCTCTTTAAAGATGTCCTCAGGGCTACAGTCAGCACTACAGGACCAGAGACTGTGTCTACTCATCCTTTAACCCACCAGGGACAGACATGCCTGATAAAAAGAAGGTGAATGCTCACTGGGTTTTATTTCAAGAGCACTAGGAAGCCCCGTCAGGATTCAAATACAATTGTAAATTCAATTTAACTTTTTTCAACATTACAATAAATTTCCACACCTCATCAATTATAACTTTTTTTCCATCGTTGACAATAGATTTATCATCCATAACATCATGCAGATTAGTTCTTTTCAAAAATTTTATGTGCACACAAATACCCTGGAGACTTCTTAAAAACTTAGTTTCTTATTCAGTAAGTCTGAGTGGGGTTGAGATTTTCCTGGTCTGAAGACTGCAAATTTGTACAATGAGGCTGTAGATCATGAAAATGTTTAGTAATGGATTTGCAGCACACGATTTTCTGATATTGTAAAATGCCATTCCACATTTTATTTCTGTTTCAGAGGCACTATTTACATAACATCTTTTTGGTCAAAATCAGGGTTGGGTAGACACAGATTAAGGTCTTCTATAAAAGGGAAGGACTAGAGCCTCAGGTTAACAATGAGTAGAGTAAAGACATGGGATGAAGGATCTGTGCACAATCAGGTAAAAGGGCTCAAGGACCATTGCGGAAGAGGGGACGAAAGATTGTAAGAGCCATGGGAGGAGGTGCATGGCCATAAGGAAAGAGAGTCTTACAGGCTCCTGAGTCCTTGCTCATAAGAACTTTCAGCAAAGGACAGCAAGCACAAAACCCATGCAAATTCAATAAGACAAAACTCAGCATAGAACCTGGGAAATGGGCAGGCAGCCACAACTCTGGTGAGGAATAACTGCTGATCACAGGTGGGTGAAGGAGAGGTGACCTTCTTTAAAGGAGTGATGCTGGATAGGGTGAACAGGATCCAGTGGACGAACTCACATGGAGGGAGAGCTGGGTATACAAACTTGTGTACCAAACTCAATAGGCCTTAACATATATGACAACATGCATGAAGTCTGTGGTAGTTTGAATGAGAATGTTCGCCTTAGGCTTTAAGTATTCAGACATTTTGTCCCCAGTTGGTGGTGCTGTTTGGGGAGGCCTTAGAAACTGTGGCCATGCTGGAGGAAGTACGTCACTAGGGGCAGGCTTAGAGAGCTTAGCAAGCCTTGCTAGTCTCCAGAGGCTTCTCTCTTGACTTCCTGTGCTCATTGTGAGATGTAAACCTCAGCTTTCTGCTCCAGCTCCAGCCACCATGCCTCCTACCACAATGGACTCTAATTCCCTGGAACCGTCAATCATAAGCTCAAATAAACTCTTCCTTTTATAAGTTCCCTTGGTCGTGTGGTTTTATCACAGGAACAGAAAAGTGACTAATACAAAGTCCTTTGGGCAGACTATGGGAGGGTGCAGATAGGGAAATGGGGGGGGGTGTAAATATGATTAAGATGTATGAAATACACAAAAATTCAATAAAATATTTTTCTTTATTTTTGAGACAGGGTCTCCCTTTTAGTACCAGGTGTCCTGGAGCTTGCTCTGTAGACCAGGCTGGCCTTGAACCCACAGAGATCCACCTACCTCTGCCTCCCAAGTGCTGGGATTAAAGGCATGTGCCACCACGCCTGGCAAAATATATTTAAAAATATATACTTCTGTATGTTTAGACTGCAGTGGGAACTAGATTCTTTTTGAGCTGTAAACATTAGATCAGTTTAACTGTCAAAAAAAGAAAGGAATTTTTATGGAGTACGTTCATTATGAGGGTTTGGTGCAGTGTAATTACCAATGATATCAAATGTATGTTTCTATTTTCTTGTTTTTATGGTATTTTATGTTAAAATGCATATTTGTGAAAATTCTTAAAATCAACAAAATATCAAAACTGAATTTTTAAAAATATTTTTACCTTTAATTATTTCTAGCATATATGAATTGTGGAAAGTAATTGATTTCATTGTGATGTTTTATAACTGTGTGTGACATTCTTTGACAATATCCACTTCCCAGTTTCCATCTTTTATTTCCGTTTCCTTTCCCAAACCCTTATTTTTTCCTTATATTCGTTTTGCTCCAAGATTCCATATATTAGAGTAAACATAAGTCTCTTTTATTTTGTAAAACATGATGGCTTCCAGTTCCATTCATTTTCTGCAAACACAAATTCTGGCTTTCTTGTTAAAATAATAAGTCCATTTTGAATATGTACCATATTTTCCTTATCCATTCATCACGTGACGAATTACTAGGCTGATTCCATAACTTAGCTATAGTGGATGGCACTGCAATAAACATATGGCAGTCCTATTTTCTTCCCTTCTCTTCTTCCTTCTTTCCTTCATCCAGGGGAACGGTGAGAGGGCATGAAGGGTTTGTAGAGAAGTAAATCTGTGACTGATTAAGTATTATATGTTGTCCAAAATAGTACATGATAATCTAAATGGGTTGCACATTGTAGTCTATAGAAGAAAAAGAAAGAGAAGGAAAGAAGAAATGAAGGAAAGAGGGAGGTAGGGAAGGATGGAGGTATGAAGGAAGAAGAAAGGAGGGAGAGAGGGAGGAAAGGAGGGAGAGGAGGAAAGGAGGAAGGGGAGGGAGGGAGGTGTGGGAAAACTTAGTTAAGACGGGTTGGATTCTAAGCCAATGGTACCTCCCTGGCCACACCCATGGGGTGGGGTGTAGTGATGAAAAGATTTAGCATTTGGCCCTGAAAATTGAGTCATGATGGATATTTAAGCAGACATGTTGGAATAAAATCTCTCTCTGCATTTGAACCTCAACTTGCGTTCACATGGTGTGTTTTCCTGCGCGTATTTTCCACATGGGTGGTCCCAGGATTAAGTGGGCCCCGCCACGAATCCTGGCGGTGACCCCACAGGGAGGGAAGGAGAGAGGATTGGATGTTCTGACCGTTTTGTGGAACACTAGGATGCTGAAGTTAGGGAATAAAGAGTGGAACTCACAGGCTTTGCAGAAGCTCAGCCATTCTTTACTTGCAGCAGAAATCAGAGAAACAAGTTTCTGTGTAATGTGAGGACAGTCCCTGAAGCAAAAGTCACAGATGTCAGGCCCCAGGTTTTAGACGCATGCACAGATGCTTTGGTTCCTAGATACGTTTGATTATATGACTAAGGCTATTTCCCTTCTGCATAGGAAACTCCAAATATACAGACATGCACACTTTCGACTTGTGTTCCACGTTTTATGACTATCATAGACATTTTCAAATTTTCCATAAATCCTGACTAAAACAAACAAAGGCTAGTTAATGAACACTTTAGGCTATGATCACAAGCTAAGAATGGAGCCATTTAGATATTCATGTTAACTTCCTTCCTCTAGTTCTGTGCTCCTCCAGTGACCTTCTGATTTTAAAGGCCAATGATTTCAGGTAGATGATAGACATCATGAAGTCCATTACTCTAACCCCAGGATAAGAATACCACCCCTAAGGCAATATGCTGTCCTGGAGTTGAGGAGTTCACCACATCTTCAGTTATTTTATCCTAATCATGTTTTATTTTGTGCACTCCGGTCATTACTTGAGCTCAGAGGCATGCAGTGGACCTTTTCACGCAGTGCTCCCTTACTAGAATCTGAAATAGTGCAACATTGTTTTGTTTATCACCGTGACCTCAGTTCACACAAGATGAGCATGCCATCAATGTATAAATACTAGAACCCACAAGTTTGAAGCTTCCCTAATACTCCCCAAACCTCTAACCCTGAACCTCACAGGTCACAAAAATGTGCTTATTCGTGAGTCAGAAACTAAGGAGGAAATGTTATTTTTAAGTCTCTATAATTTTGCTTAGGTAAACTTTCTTAAAGAGATTTAAAAGGAAATAACAAGTTTCTCCCACATTTTGGAGAAAACCTGGTAGTGTTTGCTTGGCAAACCATGTTCTGTTTACTACAAAACTCTTTAGAACGTAAAAACTACATCTTACATATTCGTCTTTAGGAAATGCAAGTACCAGCACAATGAACTCAGTGATGCCCGTTCTATGGATGACAATGTTGGAGCACAAGTAGATTAAGCCATTCCCTTATGATGACACCCTGGCCAATGTAAAAGACAAGGCTGGCGAACTCGCACCGGAGCTGGCACTATTCACTGTTTCCTTGTGTTCCTTCCCAGAGGCAATTACCATGGGAAAATAGAAGTCAGGGCATTCGAATATAAAACAAGATAAGAGTGGGTACGACTAGGGAAGATGACAAGGTAGTGCTGCCCATACCACTCCATCATTACACTGTGGATTGTAAAAGTCAATTTAGTGAGCTAGTAAAACATCCACACAGTTTTGCTGAATGGAAAAGCAAAAAACTCCAATAAAATCCATTTACCCATACATGCACAGAAAATCACACACATACACACAAATAAAGGATATACATCCAAATGTTAATGATCCCAGTAATTACCAAGTCCTGTTTAAATAGGTACTTTGCATTTATTTTCTCAGCACTCTGATCTTTGCACAGCTGCTTCCCTTTTCTTTTCGAGATCTCAGTTTAAATGTCACCTTATCGAAAAGGTCTTTTCTGACCCCCATGTCTGAAGTAGATGTCCATTAATTCTTATATATTCTCATAAAGTGCTTATCACCCCTCAATTTTTATCATCGTTGTAATTTGTGAATATGTTTCATACATGCTTTTAATTTGCTGTCATACTCTGACAAGGAATCTTGCTGAGTTTGAAGACTCTCCATCCTTGCACTTCTCAATGCCCAGGGCAGAATGTTGTGTGAGCAATGTGTAAATGTTTACTGGATAGGTAAATGAGTGATAAATGAAAATATAATATCTCTGCTATGTTATTTATGTTTAAAGCTTGTTATTTTCACAACAGCAAACCTCAAAGATAAAGTAAGCTGAAGGAGGCATAGGAGTTCAGCTCAGTCCTCACATGTGTGGTACTAAAGGTCACTAAGCATGAACAGCACAATTCAGGGCCTGGAGCTGTGTCTTTGCAATCCCAATAAGAGGCAACAAGAGGTGCTCCCTGACCTCTATTTCATAGACGTGAAAACAAATCACTTCAGCAAGATAAGAGATTCAAGAGGTGGTACACACTGAAGCCATTCTTAAAAGAGATTAACTTCTGGGGGCTGGAGATATAGCTCAGTGGTTAAGAGCACTGGCTTCTCTTGCAGAGGACCCAGGTTCAATTCCCAGCACCCACATGGAGGCTAACAACCATCTGTAATTCCAGTTCCAGGGCATCCAATGCCCTCCACAGGCATTGCACAACACAGGTGCACCTACCTGCATGCAAACAATACACCCAACCAAAATAAATAAATAAACAAACAAATAAATAAATAAATTTTAAAAAGTGAGAGCTCATCTTCTCCTGAGATACTGTCTAATCACAGAATTCATTTTTAAAAGTATCCCGCCGGGGTGTGGTGGCGCACACCTTTAATCCTAGCACTCGGGAGGCAGAGGCAGGCAGATCTTTGTGCGTTCAAGGCCAGCCTGGTCTACAAAGTGAGTTCCAGGACAGCTGGGGCTACAGGGAGACCCTGGCTCGAAAAGACCAAAAAAATAAAAATAAAAAAATAAAAAGTATCAATAAATTACCCACAAATAATTCTAATGGGAAAGCAGAGTAGGAAACTCACAATGAATTATTCATGTTTGGCCCTGTCTCCTCTGTGCACTTATACAATCAGAGGTAGAGTAAGCTGTCCTCTCCTTAGGATATGGCCTTCTGCATCTTTGGTGCATTTAGGAAAGCCTCGGCCAGTTGCTGCAGCAGAATCCTTTTCCTTCAGAGGTGTGGCACCACTTGCCTATATTCCGATTCTAACTCACACTCTTGGCAATGCATGCCACAGGAAATAGCAAGAGAAATCTAGATTTTTTCCAACATAGAAAGTATTTATTTTTGTCTTTTTGCTTGTTTATATTGTATGCTGAGCACACTCCTCCACTCTTCCATTTTAGACCACTTTTCCTCTTCTTAGTCCCTTTGGATCCCTAGACGAGCTTCTTGAAGCAGTGGAAATAGTTAACTGAGGGAAACAATAGTCTAGAAAATCTTTGAAAACTATACACCTGACAGAAGATTAATATCTAGAATATACAAAGAACTAAACAAACAAAAAAGTTAAACAAGAAATCAAACAAGCCAATCAGTAAATGGCGAATGACGTGAACAGACAGCTCTTAGAGGATGAGAGGCAAACTGCCAAGAGACATGCAGAGAACCGTTCAAACTAAATAAACATCTGAGAAATACAAATTAAACTACCTTGAGATTCCATGTTACCCCAGTGTGCTTGTTAGTTTTTGTCAACCTGACACAAACGAGTGTCACCTGAGAGGAGAAAAACTCAGTTGATGAATTCCGATTGGCATCTGGGCATGTCTATGAATCATTTTTAATTGTTAATTGATCTGAAAGGCCCGATCTACTGTGGGCAGTGTGAGTAAAGCCAGGGGAAGCAATCAGTAAGCAGAATGTCTTCATGGTCTCTGCTTCAGTTCCTGCTTCTAGATCTTTCTTTGGCTTCCCTGGATATGGCTGTCATCTACAAATGAAGACTTTCCTCCCCCTGAGTTGCTTTTTGTTAGTGTTTATCACAAAACACAAAGCAAACTAAGACACCCAGTCTGAATGGCAACAAGGAACTTCTTTCCTATTGAGGAAGCAGGTAACAAAAATGTTGGCTATGTGGGCAAAAGAGAACACTTATATACCGCCTGTGAGAATGTAAACTAGTCCAGGCATGACAGAAGTCAGTACAGAAGTTTCTGAAACAAAACCCTTACAAATAGATCTAATATAGGACCTGGCTGTCTCACTCTTGTGTATTTATCCGAAGAATTCTAAATTGATAAGTTTGCTGGATAGCTTTAGTGTCAAACTGACACACCTGGGTTGAGGGAGCCTCAATTGGGGAATTGGCTCCATTGGACTGGCCTGGGGCCAGGTCTATGAAGTATTGTCCTGATTTTTTAGTTAAGTGGGAGGGCTCAGCCCACTGTGGGTGGTGCCACCCCAGGAAGGTTGTTATGTACAGTATAAGAAGGCGGGCTGGGCATGGGCCAGGGGAGCAAGCCAGTAAGCAGCACTCCTCCATGGCCTGTGCTTCGGCTCCTGCCTCCAGGTTCCTGCCCTGAGTTCCTATGGTGGGCTCCCTGAGTAATGAACTGTGACCCAGGAGACGTGAGCCAAATAAACTCTTTCCTACCCAAGTTGGAACTGGTCAGAGCTTTTTCACAGCAATTGAAAGGAAACTAGAACAATAAGTAACAGAGCTACCTGCACTTCAATGTTTATGTCAGCAGGATTTTCAGCCATGCCGGCATTCCAACAATAGGCAGACATGTTCCATGGGAAAATTGGTGTGGAAGAAAATTTGAAGATGAAAAATAACTATTTACTCTCTATGAAGTCTGAAAGAAGTCCACCCTGCTACAATACAATTTCTACACTTTCTCCTTTAATCTGCCATAAAAGCCATTGAATCAAAAGTGATGCTGTGCACAAGGGACCACAGGTGGGGCTAATGTACTAGGTATTTTAAAAAGTGCTATAAGAAGGGATATTGGAATTTCTATCATAAACAAAGGATGAAGGATTGATGAGACAGACATTCAATATGAAGTGAATGTATAAAACAGTCCACCAGAAGTATGTACAATTTTCATGCTTTTAACTATTAGTTAAAAATACAATTAAATTTAAAAAAACTGATCTCTTGGATTATAGGTTTATTGAAGTTCTGGGAAGTTAATCTAGGTCCTGTTACAAAGGGAAACATTCTGCGCCAATTGTATTATGATTTTATTTTAAACAAACGAGTGTACTATGTAGGGAAAAAGGAGGCCACCTGCGGCTTCTTCTGTGCTCAATCACCTGCTGACCTGTTTACACGGAAACCTGGCCTTAGGCAGGATTTGCCTGTGCATTAGCAAACCTGTGACACCTTGGGATCAAAGGCACTCATGAGTTCTCTACTTGTGATGCTAGTACTCCTGATGTTATGGAACAAGAGGCAGGCGGTCTGAAACCAGGCTCTGAGATATGATGTCACTCTGGGTATAAAAACAGAGAGCTGTAAATAAAAAGACTAGTCCTTCTTAGCATCAGATAGAGACTTCCGTTATCTTGCAAGTGTAATCTTAGCCCATCAGGCTTGGGTAGTCATGGCCAGTGGGTTGGACTGCAGTCCAGCAGACCACCAACTTGGGAATCTGGTGTGGGACTGGAAGGAGACTTATCAGGTTGCCAGCTGTGATGTGTGGTGAGTGCCTGGGTAGGAATTAGACTGTAGAGCACCTATAAAGTGACAGTCTGACATTAGGCTATAGAGTGCCTAGCAGGTAGCAGTCTGGAGGATCTGGGAGGGCCAATAGGGCACTGACTAGTGTAGATGTTAGACGAGACAGGTGGGCAGTGGAAAGATTATCAGCTGTTAGCCCCAAGGTTTAGGACAGCTGCTGGTGGCTGTCTTGCATTTTCCCTTTACTCTGTAATCCAGGGATCAAGGTTCGTGCATCCACCTCCATGTGTGGCGGAATGACACCACAGTACTATATTTTTTAAAATATGTAATTATACTGTACTCATGATACTAAGTCAGATATAGTTAAACCTTACAGGAAAAAGCATTGCCATTATTGTATTGGTATTGGTCATACCTTGCCCTGCAGTGTGGGCCTGTCCACTGGGGCCTGGTCAACCTACCAGGAGTATCGCCCTTAAATGAGGCTGACACCCCCCCCCCCAGTATTCACCAAATGCCAATAGTTCCTCAGGGAGGGCTGGGGTTTCTTACCCACTTCTCCCCGTCTATGCTGGGATTTTGTAGGCGTGAGCTTGCATGGGACTTGTGCATGCTGTCATTATTGCTGTGAATTCACATGACTAACTGCCCAACTCTGTTTCCCTGTGATCATCTACCATCTCTGGCTCTTATAAGCTTTCCCCTTCTCCCTCAATGATCCACAGCTTTGGGAGGGAGACAGTTGATGTAGGTCTTCTATCTAGGGATAGGCACTCTGCAAACTCTTACTCTTGCACATTGGCTGCTGTATAAGGAAGCATCTCTGGTGAGACTTGATAGATGCATCCATCTATGGATATAAGTCATTAGTAGTCAGCTTAATACTATATCTATTTAGCAGAATAATAGTATTAGGCTTGACTTTGTGACCTGTACTCTGTCTTGCCACAGGTTCGTAGGCCTGATATCAATGTCAGGTGTGGGCTCCATCTTAGGAAGTGGACCTTCAATCCAGTTAGAAAGTGGCTGGTTGCTCCCATAATATTCATGCCCCTAGTGTACCAGTGAGCATGTCTTGCTAGTTGTTAGGGCTCTACGGAGTCACAGTTGGATGAGGTTAATGACCAATTTTTCTCTTCTGATAGTATACATAGCACTTTCCAGCACTATGAAAGATAGGCAGATCTCTATGAGTTCAAGGCCAGCTTGGTCTACAGAGTGAATTCCAAGACAGCTGGGGCTACAGGGAGACCCTGTCTCAAAAAGACCAAAAAGAAAAAGAAAAAGATAGAAAGTAGCGATGATGCTTTGAAGGCCATATGAGCTTGACCCTTATTTTCTCCACATCTTATGTATACACCGTCTTCAGCATTAGGGTTTTATTGTCAACACATCTTTTGTATGTGACTTAAACTCTTTGGCTTTAACACCATGCAACAGTCCTAAAATACTCTGATAGCACAATTTACCAGGCTTGAGATAATGTAAGTTATAACTTGGAGAAAAAGCATATTCTCCAAAGAAACACAATAATATGTTTTTTAAATAGTGGGTCTTATGATTTCCTTACCACTAATATGTGATAAGGTAGTAAAAAAGTTTATTTACCAAGAAACTGTCAGAATACAGCTTTAGGGCAAGGTCTTCTTTCCCATTTAATGAGGTTGGCCTGCCGGGGATAAGATAACCAAAATGAGGTTCTTTTCATATGTCTGATAAAAGACAATCCTCCTGTATAGTAAGAACAATGGATTCTTCAGCCTTGTTCATCCATGTGCAAATGTGAGAACTACATCTGTAACTTGAATGGAGAAAGGTCCTCAAAAGTAGCAAATCGGTGAAGCTTGATCAATTTGCATAGAAGTCTCATTACTCTCATAACTTAATACATCGTTTCTTCTCACTGGTGATAACCCGTGTGCTATAAAGCCTCTGAGTTTCTCAAATCTCATACAGTGTACCACTGCATTTGCTTTTGACTGATCCAGTCTGGAAATTATGCAACACGTGGCATTTGTTTCAAAGCAGGTAGTTTATTTGCATTAAATATTTGGGAAAAAACAAGTCTAAATGTATATCCTTAGCATTTAAGCATTTTAAATCCATTAAAATGTAAGTAACTTTGAAGATATTTTATAGACTGATTATATCATTCAGCATATTTTAAAAAGTGAATTACAGTTAGGACTGTAATTCACTTTTTAAAATAACACATTTCTGGCCTAGAGGGATTAGAAAAACAAAATAAAAATATTAATGTATAGGAAAAAATACTGTGTAGTAAACTTTTAACATTGCAGAAAATATGGGGACCTTGTTTTGGTTGATCTAAGCTGGTCAAATAGTAGTCCCTGAAAAGATGCAAAAGTCTGGGGTTTGGGAGAGATGGGTTTCAAAGTGAACTTGTTCTGTGAGGCGCTTCAGGGTCTTTTACTGTCCTCTTGGATCAGCCTTACTGTGTGCCTTGTTCTAGCCTCTGTTGTGTTTCTCCCTCTGTTATAAGTGGCAAGACAGTGGCAAATTCATTTCCATACCTAAAACCAGCTCTGTAATGTCGTCATATAGTGAAGTTTCAACAAGAAATAAATAAGAAGACATCTACTAACATTCTGTGTCTTCTCCCCCATATTTAGTCAATGTGGACCGTATTTGGTGGTGACGTTTTCTTCCTCTAGTTTTCATACCCTTTCCCATGATACTCATTAGAGCTTCCTTCTGTCTTTCCTTAGGGGGTCTATATTCATTTCTTGAAATCCTTCCTTCCTCGTTAAGAGTACTCATTCGTTTCCAGTCTTCCCCAATTCTTTTTTTTTTTACTCTTTTTCTGACACCCTCCCAACCCTTTTTGTGACTTCACCCAATCTAACCATCATAAGCATAACACTAATTGTTTTTTTGCAGATTGTCTTTATTGGTTGCCACTTTTCAGCTGGAAAAACAATGTGAAGTAGTTGCCTGTTTTCTCCATCCACTGCTCAAATGGACTTTATAAACTAGGGCACTTCAGTGAAGAGAGGAAAGGAAAAATCTTCCCTGACTGTATTTGATGATACTTATTCTGGCAACAATGAAAATCAGGAATGGCTGATAATCAGCGAGTAGAAAAGAAAATAGAGTAAAGGAATTAGGTTCTATGGATGTGCAAGGACAGACTGCGTATAGAGGAAAAGTAGACAATGAAATCTGGTTAGGGTGTATCTATTTCCACACTGTGGCATGTCTCACCCTTTTGCAGGCAGTGTTCGTCTATAGTTCCTAAGGATAAGGGACAAGGTATGCCTCCTTTGGGTGCTTTCAGCAAATGTGGCTTTGGCCTTCATGTATATTGATCCAAAATATCTAAACTTTTGTTTACAAAAAAAGAAATATAGAGACAAAAATGGGACCACAAACATGTGGCCCACACATCTAGACTTTAGACCTGCTTGACAATGTGTAAACTCAACATGAATCTCAGCCCCTTAGGTATGAAACATGAACAATTGAGGTAGCCAGAATGCAGCTGGGCAGAGAGATTTGAGGGTATCCAAAAGTTTATTATGTGGTCTCTCTAACATGTCAATCTCCTGTGAAACATCTTTTAGAAAGAGATGGGTTGTTTTCTGAGCTAACTAGGTACTTAGAAAATAGCACCTTTGCTGGGAGTGGTGGAGCACGCCTTTAATCCTAGCACTTGGGAGGCAGAGGCAGGCAAATCTCTGTGAGTTCAAGGCCAGCCTGGTCTACAGAGTGAGTTCCAGCACAGCCAGAGCTACTAGAGGGAGGCCCTGTCTCGAAAAGACCAAAAAAAAAAAAAAAAAAAAGAAAGAAAATAGCACCATGGGTGTAATCATTCATTTATGTTTGCTTAACACCCAAGGCATAGGCAGTGCTCCATGCTTGGTACTTGCAGGTGTAGATAGGTGTTTAGTTGCATAAGAGATGAGTGACCCAGCTGAGGAGGTGCAGTAGTATGGCAGTAAGTTCAGTCACAAAGCACATGGTATTTTGATGGTTTCTAAAGCTTTTTTGCCCTGGAGATATTTAAATAATTTTTCAAAATAAGAACCTAGTTAGATTCAGAACTCCTGGTTTATATCCTAATCATTTCTGTAAACTTCTCAGATGTCTCTGTCAATTAACTGTGATAGACTTATGAAGAATAACCCACATGACATAGGATGCATCTTCAAAGTACATAGTTTTATTGTCTACCCTTTACCACATAAAGTTCTCATTTGGATACCAAACAAGTTTGGCTTATATATTTATTTAATAGTGGTTCTTCTGATTGTTTGAAAAATGTAAGTGGATGTCAAGTGGATATGGATAATCTTGTCCAAGTGATATGTGTGTCCCTTGATGGAGAACAATGGATGGACTTTTCACATCTCTTTTGCATTGATGGGTCTCACCTCTGACAAAAAGAAAAATTCAAATGTTATCCTCTCTTTCATGGAATAAAACATTCTGAATATCCTCTCTTTCATAGAATAAAACATTCTGAATCTAGGAGAGATGGTAGGAGAAGGGCAGGAAACACATATCCAAACATATAGGATCAGGTTAGATTTACGAGTTCTGAATCATTCTCAAGAGATGTGCAAATTCACAGGTACAAAAATACATTTAAAAATAAAAGCTGAAGGGCTGGAGAGATGGCACAGTGGTTAAGAGCCCTGACTGCTCTTACAGAGGACCCAGGTTCGATTCCCAGCACCCACATAGTGGCTAGGAACCATTTTTAAGCTAGGCATGGTGGTGCACACCTTTAATCCTAGCACTCAAGAGGCAGAGGCAGGAGGATCTCTGTGAGTTCAAGGCCAGCCTGGTCTACAGGGTGAGTTCCAGGCCAGCTGAGTCTACAGGGAGACCCTGTCTCAAAAACACCAAAATAAATAATAAATAAACTGAAAAAAGAAAATTTCTTTTAGATATACTTTCCCTCATAATGGAAATTCATGTCTTCAGAAACATAAAAAGCCGAAAGGGCAATTTTTTCCCTTTTTTTCGTGTTTGTAGGGCTTCTTATACAGAGAGAGCTTGGGAGACAGAGTAGTGAACATTTTGATTATTCTTTCTTAGGATGGAGATGTATTTTTAATTGGAATTATATTTCTGCTTTTTATTTAATATGAAAAGTGATTTAATTTTAAGGAACACACATTTACTCTAAAACACTGTTCTAAGAATTCAGCTTTGTACCTCACTCACACTGCTTAGGACTCCAGTAAATGATGTAAAGTTTTCACTGTTAAATGATGATTAGATTATCCAAGTCTTAGAGTTTATCTTCATGGTCACAGCTGGCTTAAATAAGGTGATTCAAGATCTGATTTAGCTCCATTGGTTTGTATTAGTTTTCAATTTAAATCTGTGGTGAAGTTGTCTGTGATCACTCAGTTATTCATCCAGCTAACATCTGAAGATGGTTCTATGTGTTTTAGAAAAACTTCTTGAATTTGTGAACTACCAAGAATAATAATACAATCATTACAAGATCAAGCTGAGTGCAAAAGAGATACCTATTGAATAAATACAAAGTCCAATCCTTTTTAAAAACATCACTACCTCTTGTAAGAAAACAATGAAGATTCTCAGAGAATGGGGCTAGTTTCGTGTGTGTGTAGAGAAGGGATAGTGTTCAAACACTCCAGTTTCTGTCTCCAACAGTAATTCCTTTCCCTCACTAAATCATGTTCCTTGAAACTGGTAAAGCAGTGTCTCCCTTCTATTCTTAGTGTATGCACACATCCATCAAAACAAATTTTCATGACCGTGAGTCAGCAACTGCATGGTGGAATGTATCAGCACAGAACCAGCAGGGTTTAGGAAGCAGCGGGGCAGCCACACAGTTTGCATGATGGGACACCACTTAAGTCAGTCAAAGAGCATGATGCTCATCACCATATTTGTCTTGTCCATCACTTTAGTTGTATGACACACTTCTCTCACTGTTTGATGTGTAAACATACAGAAACGAACTAGACCACATCCCTTTTCAACTAAGATGCGAAGTAAAATGAGAATACATTTTAGAAAGAGAGAGAAATTTCCAATTTTCACTTTTATATGACCTCTGCAAGAGAAAAGAACACTGAAACAACACGCCACTAATATTTTTACTCAATGTCATTCATGTGTCATATGGACTAACTAAAAACCTTTCAGCAATATGACAACAGCTTGGGCATTTGTCAAATATAAGTGTTCAGGCTACTGAAAAATATAAAGTCAGAAATAGATTGAATTTGGTACGTTCATAGATGTACATGCTATAGTCAAAGCTGGTAAAACTATGGTACTATATTTATATTGATCCATGCTACACTGAAACACTTAAAAATATAAATTCATGGATCTTAATATTTGGCAATGAGGAATGTTGATAAAAATATACTCAGCAATATGCAGAAGGACTGTTAGATAATAGGCTTGGTACACAATATAATTAGATATACTGAACGTTCTTTTGCATGCACAACAGCTGTGCTAAAGCTCTGAGTAAATCACCAACATCAGAATGGTACTGCACTGCATTTCATTGAACATCTTCAGGCTGAGGAAGAAAAATATGAGGTATTTTGATTAAATATTTTCTCAGAAAATACCCTTTGATAATATAGTGCCAATTCTCTACTTTGAGTAAATAGCATCACCCTCTCCCAAGGGAAGTAGGTAGGTCTTTGCTATATTAGATTTTGTTTATGAAAAGGAACTCTGGCCACATAGCAGTATGTGAAGGGTATAGGCCAGCTTGCCTCAAAACATTATCAGTGTGGCCTTTGGCAAAGACCCAATAGAGAAGCATCTTCCCTAAAGGAAACTAGCATTTTCCCTTTAATCCCATTAGCAATATATGGCTTGAATCAACAGGGCCTGCTTCCAGCATCCATAGCACCAGTCATTTCATTAGGCATGATCATAGGATGAATGCCAGGTGGGTACTGGCACACAAGAGTGTATGAAATGTGTCCATGGAAATGATACTTGTCCTGCCTGAATGATCTTGTGATGCTTTCAGTCCCTTTGGGTTATGTCATCCTTTCTGGAGGTCGGCATAGAAACCAAAGTGGAATGAAGTAACTCATCTGTGTTCATCCAGTGGTGACTAAGGAGATTGTTATTCACCCCACGTGCAACATTCAACAATTCTACATCCCAATTTCAGAAACACTTTGATAGCAGAACCTAAACATAAAGATGACAAAACTTCCAAGCATACAGGGAATGCATTCAGTAGATTAAAGGACAATATTTTTAAGGAGATAAATTCTCTGGGTAATTGTGCTGAAAACTGCTTTCTAGGTCATTTCATAGCTGCTCTGCCTAGCTAAGTTTCTCTCTTCTTTTACTTCATCTATCTGCACTACCTTCCCCTAGACATCATTGTTCTCTTACATATTCCCTGTAATCATTTGGATCAAGGGTCCTGGTATCGGGTGGTGGATTCAGTTTAGAAAAATAAGCTTATAAGCACATTAATGGAAAACTTAAGTTGATTAAATCTTAACTGTCCATGTACAAATGTTGGTAGTAAAATATTTCGTGTACTAAAAGTCTTGTTCTTTCAAATTTCAGTTTCCCAATAACTGTTTGGAACAAATAATAAGCATTCAATATAAAATGATAGACCAAAAGTCTTGCCATTTTGAATATACAATGAAAGATTCTTAGGAGTTTTCTTCATTTAAAAAGTTTGTTAAAATATAATTTGAATCTGGGCATGATGACCACACCTTTAGTCCCAGCACTCAGGTGACAGAGGCAAGTAGATTTTTGTGAGATTGAAGCCAGCCTGGTCTACATAGAGTTCTAAACCACCCGGAGCTACAAGGAGAACCTGCAAAAGGAATATATATAGATGATATATATATATATATATCATATATATGACATTTGAATTGGGCAATCTCTTTTTTAAAAATGATGAGACCCCAACTTAATTTAAACATAATCTTATATTTTGTTTTGTCATCTTTTAAAGCATCTTGTTAATATATTTGTAATAACCTATATACAAAAGCTTTTATTTATCATTATAGGTCCTTCCATTTTAACATTTAAACATCATATGTAATTCAATATATATTTAGATACAGATTATATTTGAATATATTCTTTCTTTCTTTCTTTCCTCTTTCATGTTCTCCTAAATTCTTCAAATCCTTCACTTCTTTGTTTTTTTTGTTTTTTGTTTTTGTTTTTGTTTTTTTCGAGACAGGGTCTCCCTGTAGCCCCAGCTGTCCTGGAACTCTCTCTATAGACCAGGCTGGCTTTGAACTCACAAAGATCCGCCTACCTCTGCCTCCCAAGTGCTAGGATTAAAGGAGTGCACCACCACCCCTGGCTAAATCCTTCACTTCTTGAAACTGTCTTATGCTAAATGTGCATTGCCATCAGCCATTCAGAATTCAGTGCACGTTTGCAGAGCACTGTACAGCAGCTACATTCTTTTCACTCAAATCCTTACAGACTGGTAGTACCCCCTGGTGCCAACTGCCTGGAAGGGACCAGGTTAAGTCCAAAAGTACATGCCTTATGTGTTAAGCGACAAACAGGAAACCTAATCAGAGACACTGAAGCAGAAAAGGTGATTTGAACTTTTTCCTGACTTCTGAGAAAGAGATGCTTTTTCTTCCCCTAAGGGACCAAAATACCTAAATAAGCAGAGTCTAGTACTACAGCTGCTGTGTCATGGTCTTGACGAGTACACTGGGAATATGTGAGCAAATGAGAATCATAGGAATACAGTCAACAGTAAAGTAACAAAGCACAGAGTCCGGAGTCGGCCTCCCCTTGCACAGCCTCCCACTGTGCTCCCCACCCATAGGAACCAATGAACTTCTCCCCTGCCCTGGGAGAAAAGATATTCCAAATGGATCTCTATTCTTTGGGGCTTTGAAAGGGAATCGTCTTTTAAATAGGTATCCCAGTATTTCTGACAGGGCACTCACAGCTGTTATAAGCCTCAGCCAGCTCTAGTTGGCAACAAGGACCAGATAGAAAGCAGTCTTCCGGGACATAATGTGAACCCATGAGTGGAAATTCTCCAACTTTTAAAGGAGGTGAAGGGTGAGGTCCCTTCATTCTCCTTTTTGTTTTTCTCTTTTATCTCTTCTGCAACCCTTTAGAATTTTAATTTGTTTAACTACTGATATTATTGATGATTTGGTATGAGGTTGGCCTTAGGGTATATATTTTCCCCCACACTGTTCAAATTACCCTAAGGCGTTCACCTAAACAAACCTTCAACCCATCCTGTTCATCTGTTTTTCTTCTCCTCCATAGCATCTGCTCCATGCTATCCAGGCTGCAATGAAAGCTGTCCAGGGAAATGCTTGACAAGATGGAATGAGGTCTTGGCTGTAAAGACACTCAGATCAATAAGTCCAAGCTGTGGTGACATAGTTAAGCCTCTTCTCTTTAAATGAGGCCCAGCCATTTTCATAACTGAAAACTTCAGAGTGGAGATTTGAAAGGTTAGTACTTGCCTCCTAGTCTGGTCAGCTACAAGTGTGCAGAAGATGAGTTCATGTCTGGCTGAGTTATGCAATATACGTGATGGAATAGCTGGCTCAAAGTCAGTGGGCCTACTTCTTTCTTCATTTAAATTCAGAAAATAATACTACTTAATTAATTAAAAGTATATTTTAAAAGCATAATTAAGAATTATTTTAGAGATCCATTACATAATTTGATTAAAATAGTAAAAAATAACATTTTCATGGAGTTTAAAATTTACTTTATAGCATTGTGAAAGAAACAAGTCATCTGATTTGAATAAATCCATGCATAGGATAGTAACCAGCATAGGATAGTATCCAGTCCAATACATGGTAGACAAGGGGCTCCCCTCCCCAAAAGGCCATCTTTATCTTTTTATACTCTTACAATTAATTCCAGTGTCTTATAGTTGGTAGAGTTTTTTTTTTATGTAACTAGGATGATTAGCCTTTGAAATGAGCCAAAATATAATTTTAAAAAGCCAGAAAACTACCTTGAATAAAAGACTGGGAATAATTTGAGTAGCTTAGTTCTGAAGTGAAGAAAAAAGAACTTAGTATTGCTTGTTCGAAAAACAAAAAGTAAGTCGGTCTCTCTCTCTCTCTCTCTCTCTCTCTCTCTCTCTCTCTGTCTTTCTTTGTCTACATCTCTGACATAGGGTTTGCTATGTAAGTAGCATTAGCTAGCTTGATATTTGCTATGCGGCATGGTCTCAAACTCATGGAAATCTTCCTGCTTCAGTTTCTCAAGGGTTGGGATTACAATGTACTCTTACCCTTGGCTAATGTTTTCTTAAATAAATCACGTAAAGCCAATCTTCTTCTTTTTAAAAAATGACTCTTGGCTTACTTGGTCCATTTATGTCAAACATAAAGTTACTTAATGTGGGTCAGAGTCCATGCAAATGGAATGGATTGAGAACTGAGAGAAGGGGGAAAGCAGGATGACGTCCTGCGCTGATTACAGATGGTCCCTGGGCTGCTCTCGGGACTGAAGCTGGTATGGATGCAGGAAGGTGAAGTGTCTGGGGAGACACATTTTCTTCTTCTTGCTCTCACACACAATAAAGACTTTAAAAATCAAAATAAAGGTCACTGGTAGAGCAACTCATATCCGGAAGAACAGGAACGCCATGTAGGCCACTTGCTTGAACCAAAAGGATTTGTTGTAATAGACTGCATCCAGTCTTATATATTTTACATAGTTGGTCAAAAGAATCAGCCACTTTGAAAAATATAATCTCTGGCTATTTTTATATAATTCAAAGAAAGAAAGACATTTCACATCCTACCTCATGTACAGACATTAGAGATTTTTTTAATTAATGATTTTAATCTTGTTTAATTTATAGAGGCTCAATTTTTTATCTGTATGTATTCTTTTGCCTGCATGTATATAAGTAAAACATGCTATGGTATGCCCAAGGAGGTCAGAAGAGGGTGGTGGGTCCACTAGAACTGGAATTATGGTCTGTTGTTAGCTTGCCATGTGAGTACTGGGACCTGAATCCAAATCATCTGGAAAAGTAAACAGTGCTAACTGCTGAACCATCCCCCATACGATAGTCATTTTTAAATGAGTCATTACAATTCTAACTATAAGTAAACAACTATTTTTATTTACAGATAAGATTTAGAGTCTCTTTCTGTAAGAGTTAACTTTTTGATTTTGTATTAGCTTTGTTTGATGTTTAATACTGTACAACCTGGTATTCTATATCTTCTTTAGCCTTTTTAATCTTCTATTGAGCAATGATTTTTACTAAAAAAAATCTTCAGTTTCCTCTGTATAAAGATGTTAGGTTGTGAAACACCCTCTCCCCAGGGCTCAAGGTCATCTTCCAAGAAAGGGTAGAAACATTTTAAGAACCAGTGGCAGTGGATGACTATAAGGGATATGAGTGTTTTCCAAAGACTGGATGGAATTTTTAAAAAATAATAAGAAGGGCATAAATTTGGGAAGGAAAGCAGGGCAATGGATCTGGGAGGTAAGTGAGGCAGGGGTGACTCTGATCAAAACACATCCTATGAAATTCTCAAATAATTAATACATTATTATTATTATTATTATTATTATTATTATTATTTTGGTGTTTTCAAGACAGGGTCTTCTGTAGCCCCAGTTGTCCTGGAACTCACTCTGTAGACCAGGCTGGCCTTGAACTCACAAAGATCCACCTGCCTCTGCCTCCCAAGTGCTAGGATTAAAGGCATGCTCTACCATGCCCGGCAATAAAAAATTAAGAAATGATGTTGCCAGGTGTGGTGGTGCGTGCCTTTAATCCTAGCACTGGGGAGGCAGAGGCAGGTGGATCTTTGTGAGTTCAAGGCCAGCCTGGTCTACAGAGTGAGTTCCAGGACAGCTGGGGCTATGGGGAGACCCTGTCTCGAAAATACCAAAAAAAAAAAAAAAAGAAATGATGTTAAGCTAAATTTAATATCAGTGTTAATTTGTAGTGACTAATCTTATCTACAATTCAATTCTCTGATATTTGTTGTTATTAATGTCTAGTAACTGCCTATTGGTATCTGATTTTCTGTTTTTTTTTTTTTGAATACTAATATCACCTTCCTAGCTGTGCAGGCAATGATTAGCAATCTCATGTCATATACTACAACTGTATCAGTATTTGCTCTTATGTATGCATTTCATAAAATAATAGTGCACAATAATGAGTATATTATGAATATACTCATTTCAGTTAATTAAACAAGAATAAAAGCCCCCCCCCAAAAAAAAACCCTACTCTTTTTGGAACTCATCAGCATACCCAATTTCAATGTATATCTCATGACCATCCATTTCTCTCCTCTTCCTTCTCCTAAGCATACATTACCATAGCTCAGTGTAAACTAAACCTTGCTCTTCCTGTCTTGTAGTCAGAATCAGCTTTAGAAAAGAAAAACCTGATCAGATCAGATCAATTCCATCCTCAGTAACTCTAAAATTCTCCCAGTGACTATACAGTACACTTACTTTGAAATCTAGCTCTCACCATGATCTACAAAAGCCTTGCATGATTCTTGCTCTGACTGATTCTCACACCTCATGTTCAGACTTTCCATCCCTTGTTCCTCAGGCTCCAACACCCTGACCTTCACGTGTGTCTGCTTTCTGTCTCTGAGATTTGGTGCTTCCACTTCCCTTTTTGTGGTAGGTTTAACACCCACTCTCTTTATAGCTGCATCTCTTGAGCATTCCTAGTTCAAACTACATCAGACTCCTGCTTCTCCCCATTCACTCCCATATCACCATGACTCAATTCTTTTATCATTAGAAAGCATACCATATTCTTCATCTTGAGCCTAAGATGAATGGGCAGAGAACTTGCAGCCCAGGCACTCAATAAACTTTTTGGTGAGTGAATTTAGAAACTCCACAAAATTCATAATTTTCTTCATACACTCACTGATAATTATTTATAAAATTTGCTGGATTCTCCATAAGTAGATGCACCCTTGACAGTGTTAAGGCACCGCAACGATATGGAAAGAACTTAGCATATTCATTACCAATGTGAGTTTTCCATTTTTGTCTACAGATCAGGGTGTGTTTTTTATATTAATAGCTTGGGGAACTAAACCTCAGAGAAACTGAATTTATTACTGAGGAACTATGCTTGTAAGTGGCTTAGGGCAGATTTCAATCTAGCTGATGCTACAACTGATGCTCTGAATTTGACAGATATCATCATCCTTTTTAGTCATATATGTGCAACTAGAAGTGAAAACTCATGAGAAGTAATAGCCTTAAGAAAGCATTCACTGAGTACTTAACATATTTAAGGCATTGCTCATGTTAATTTTTGAAACCGGTGCTAGGATATTGCTCTCTTGTTTTTCAGATGAGGAATCTTCAGCTCAAAGAGATCAGATGGAATTTGAACCTAATCTGTTCTGACTCTGAAGACTGAAGTGTTAAGTACTGTGGGCTAGCGTTTTCTTCAGCCAGGGAGCAAGATTACATGCCAAGTCACACATGACAGCAACCACCAGTCTAGGCCTCTGCTACAAGCTGGGTGCAGTCCTCATGCATGGCCAAATGACAGATGTATTGTGTCTTTAACTATGGAAACCAGAAATCACTGTGTTGGCTGACCACCAACGCTCTGTCATGAGGGTAGAAACAACTAGAAGCCTACACTTCCATTATTATACCAGCAGCACTTCCTTCATTTATTTTATAAGCAGTAAACTGCGCTTGTCTGGTGTTTCATTTAGGAAGTTCAAATGAGATTGAAGATAATGCATCCCATAATTTCTCATGCTTCCTTGTTCCACAGGCTCTGGCAGACTGATTTCAGGGTGAAATTTGCACTCTCTTGATTGATGAGACTAATAAAGCCCCTTTATTGTGATATAAATAGCCCTAAAAATGTCCTAGAGAGTCAATATTGGTGCTTGATGGCCTCACACAAGCAAGGTCCTTGTCTTGAACAGCACTAAAGCTTAATGAGTTATGTTTCGAAAAAGTTTGTCATTGAATTTGGGTACTGATTTGTGGGGTTACATGATGGCAAGACCCACATTAATGACACGGATGGAGAAAACTATTTTAAAACTACCCATTTCTTTCACACACCTAATATATCAATAATTTTTATACCTTCTAGATCAAGCCTCTCTGGCAAGGGAATGGAGCACATGAAGAACAAATTACAATTTGTTCAATCAGACCAAAGAGTATTTCCCTACCCTCACTTAGGCTGAAATGGAATAGTATAGACTCTCTGTAGAAGGTAAAAGTGTGCTTTCAAGTCCATCTTTGTGCAGGTGGTACACAGAGAGCCAACCCCTAACCTAATCCCAGAGAACAATGCAGGTAAAAGAGCCAAGCCTTAGGACTCTAATGCTCTGTAAGAGGCAGGCAGATCTTTGTGAGTTCAAGGCCAGCCTGGTCTACAGAGTGAGTTCCAGGACAGCTGGGGCTACAGGGAGACCCTTTCTTGAAAAGACCAAAAAATCAAAAAGATTTCACTTTTGACTGAGAAAAAGATGCAAGACAGGACTTAACATGTATGGCAGAATCCATGAGCACTGGCAGGGGGTGGGGGACTTGAGGGGTGGGCATGGATGGGGGAATGAGTCTAAGTTTGATTAAGAAATGTTGTATGAAATGCAGTCAATAAAAATTAACTTAAAAAAGATTTCACTTTTCATTTATTTCTCTTTCCTGCCAACTTTCCTATTTCTAGGTGGGTCATCCCTTCTTGTTCACTTGTCTGATTTAATAGAATTAAATCTTCCCATGTGCCTCCTTTCCTGTGCCTCTGTATTTGCACTGTACATGAAACAGGGTCAGAGCATTATGATCAAATGAAAAATTTATTATCTCACTGGTTTCTTAGAGGCCTCCATACCAAGTGACAACAAACTTAGTTGCCTAAATCAGTCAGTAGAAAACTTTTTTTTCAAATATTTGGATGACCAGAATCCAAATCAAGGCAACTGACAAAGCTCTGAAGGTGCGAGGGGAGAGCCTCTTCCTGTAGTCATCAGCTTTTCCTAGCTGCTCATTATCCTTGAGGGTTCTTAACTTTCAGAAGGACATGGTTGGTTTTCCAGTCCCTATCACTTCTTCACAGACGTTCTTCCCATTCCTCTCTCTTTTCCTTTTCTGTCCCTCCTGGGAGTGTTCACAACTACATTTAGGGGCTTCCTAATTCAGGAAGCTCTCTTCTTAGGATGCTGATTTTAATACATCTGAATAAAAATGTTTCTCCAAAAGTTACATATTGAGGATCTAGGTAGGTGGACCTTTCATTTTTGTGGGGAGAGGACTATTATCAATATACTATACCAATTTATAGACTCTCAATATGATTAACTCAAAGATTTTGAGGGTATTCCCTCTTAAAACAATACAGTGATATTGGTATTTCAACTGTCAAAACTCTAAAAATTTAGCTATCTACAGGGTGTCCATGATACTACCTGAGCTAGAAATATTTTCCTTTTCTCTTCCAAATAAGTTACATATGGTATGCGTTTTTTGAGAAACAGTAAAAAATCTTGCATGCTGAGAAAACAATGAAGCAAGGTTTAGAGTGATTCTATGACCGTCTCATTAATCGATTTATTCTGAAATTATTGATTGATGTTATTGGAGTATGAAACAAAGAAGGCTAAACCTTGAATACTCAAAATTATATATATTCTACAAAGAAGGCAATTGTACTTTGTGTGGAGAAAGATCAAGCTGACGTTATCCTAGACAGTAATGCCCTTATCAAAGGAAAATGAAAACCCTCAAAAACAGGAGGCTATACTTTTGCCTATTGTCAATGAATACAAACAGCCCTTTCTAAATAAGGATCTTAGATTAACCAGAATAAAACTAAGAAAAAATATTCTTAGAGCAAGAGTTTTGGAATATGAGGGCTGACCAATCTAATAAAGGAACAAGGGATACAGAACAGTGCCTTATATAAGAATTACCCAGGGATCTTGTTAAAAAGCAAATTTTCTACATAGTTTCAGTGGTAGGTCCTGAGATGTTGGAACTCTAACAAACTCTCAAGTAATGGCTAAAGATAACACTTTGAGTAGTAAAACTGTTGAGGATTGGCAGGTCTGGCAAATAATTATTAAATAACACAGGCTAAGATTCCATGGCTTTTAGTCATTCAAGACATGAGCTCCTGTACCAGTCAGAGTGGTCAATGCAAAGGCATGGTCTGGGTTTCTTTCTATCACTTGCAGATACATTGTTGTTACAATATAAGTATCAATATTCTGTTTCAAACAATATTGGGAAATCATAACAATACAATATTTTATAAACAGAAAAGTAATCTACCATTAGCTTTCTAAAAATAGATGAGGTAGCATGCTCTCTATGGTACAGAGATGAACCTCCCAACAGTTAGGGATCTGCTTTTCTCTGGAACTGTCACTGCAGACAGCTCAACCTCCCAACAGTTAGGGATCTGCTTTTCTCTGGAACTGTCACTGCAGACAGCTCAACCTCTCAACAGTTAGGGATCTGCTTTTCTCTGGAACTGTCACTGCAGACAGCTCTTCCTGGGATTCTAGGAACAGCAATCACAGTTTTACTATGAGTTTCAGTAGATGATATAATGAGCATAGATTACTTATATAGGAAACACTCCTAGGAAAACATATTTGATTTATACAGAAATTGGAAGGTTTATGTTATTTAATTTCATCCACTCCCAAACTGATATTTTTGAATAATGACTTTAATTCTAAGATTTTACTTCCTCCTCCTCCTCTTCCTTCTTCTCTTCCTCCTCCTCTTCCTCCTCTTCCTCTTCCTCTAATTCCTCCTCATCTACTTCCTCTTCCTGCTGCTTCTTCCTCCTTTACCTCCTCTCCTCTTCCTCTTTTTGCTCTTCCTCCTTCTCTTCCTCCTTTATCTACTCTTCCTCCTCCTCCTCCTCCTCCTCCTCCTCCTCCTCCTTCCTATGTTTTCATTTAGGATTGGGTTAAGATTGAGGAATTCCTAGGCAGATGGTAGCCAAGGTAATTTATTCAAGGTTGTTGCTGAGTCATTTTCAATAAGATTCTGCTAGAGTCTGCACTGACTATTATGACAGTGATTCTATGTTTGTGTTGTTACTAAAAAAGATCACTGAGCATTATGTATAACATGCATATATTAGACACATTGTGAGAATTTTTCAATTGCTGGAAAGCAATGACTCTGTTAGACATCTTTGGCTTTGGAGGACAGCAATGGTTGTCCTGATCACGTAAAGTAATTTTAGTATCATGACTTTTAACTACAAAATTCTCGCAAAAGAGCTGCAATGATGTGCCATATCAAGGGGACTCCTTGATATTAACCACACATTTTGAAAGGGAAACTGTTCATAATCAAACTTATTTGATCAGAAACATTCAAATCTATACAATATCCAGGTTGGCACTTGAGGTGAATTGTTAGCAACTGGAAAACAGAGGTTTCTGAAGCTAACATAGATAGTGTCTTTCCTTTTTTAATGACATCGACAAAGATGACAAATGATTATTCTTAGTGATGTAACTAAATATCATGGCTTAAGACTAAATTCCATTTTCAAATTCTCAAGTGTATCTCTTCACCACCAAAGCAGACAGTGTCCTGAAATATTTAGATTTGCTATATCTTCAGTGATCGAATGAGCAAGCTGGCTGTCAAACAGATGCTTCAGGATTTAATGCACAACTGTCTTGCTGAAGTAAATCACTGTCATTGTGTAGGCCTTTATTTCCCCTCCTGGAAGGCATATTCAAATCAATACATCACAGGGCATATGGGACCTATCTTTAGACCGTAGAGCTTCTTATGGTGGCTGCCTTGGAGAAGGGGAAAACTCAACAAGAGACAACAAAATGCTTTTGTTTCCCTCTAGTCTTGCACTCTGGGACTCCTTTCCCTGTAGTGGAGCATTGTCTCTGCAGACATTTTCTGTGGAGATGCAGCACACTGCCTGTGGTTCTCCTGGAGCTCACGCCCTACTTTCCACAAAGCAGTGCAAGGACCTAATGGCAGAGAGATGCTTTGTCAGCCTAAAGTGTTGCCAAGATCCCTTCAAGTTCCTGAAAGTTACAAAAGCACGTGAAGAAACACTGGAGGGAGAGGGACAATGGATCTGAGATATGAGGATGGAATTCTCAGAATGACAAATCATCTTAGTGCCAAAATTTCTCAAGTCTCATGGGGTGGTAGGAAGGGCTTGTTCCCTCTGAACTATACTTGGTAAACAGAGCACCGGTGTTGCTTAATCTCTTAGAGATTAATTTCATTTCTTAGGGTCTTTGAAACTACTGGAGGAAAAGCAAACTGCAATAATTCTAAAGAACCACCAGGTGACACTGTTTCTAAAATTAATTGGATTCTCCAGGACTCAGACTTGTATCTGGGGCCACANTTTTTTTTTTTTTTGGTTTTCTTCTTGGTCTTTATTATAGGAATAGAAAGCAAACTAGATTACACTGTAAGACATGCACATCATGAATGGACTAACAAGTGACCTGGTATTTCTTCTAATGATTACAATTATTCAAGTAAATAGATTACACACAGATTATCAGATTGCTAGTGTTCTGAATCAGGGAGAATCACCATCCAGATCATCACAGAAAAGCAGATAAGAGGTTTGATCCAGAAATCCTCCTGAGTTCTGGATCAGCTCCACAGAATCAGAGGGTGTGGATTACTATTATTTTTAATTTTAATTTAATTTTTAATAATAATTACTATTATTACTATTATTACTATCATTACTATTAGCACAGAATCACAACAAGAAACAAAATTGGGGTTTTGATCACATCATAGCAAAATTCATGGAACTTTGTTGAGATTTATTTGTTTAAGTGCATATGTTAATTAAACAGATGAAATGAGTATTTGAGATTTAGTTGCTGAAGTGGTCATAACTTTAAGCAAGCAAAACTGTAGAGTGGAAAATATTTAAACTGCACTACATAAAGTAGTAAATTTTAGCTACTTAAGAGGCAAGTCCGAAGAAAGGGAGAAGGGAAAGGAAATGAGAAGTAACTTTCCCTGTATGTAGTCTTGGGTTGTTAAATAAGAGGAATTTACCTGGGACTGAATAGAGCTTACAAAGATAAAATTCAGCCCTGATTATAAACAAAGTTGTTCCTGTCACACCCAGTCCCTATGTGTTCTGTCACTTCTATTTGGGTCAGCTTAAAAAGATGTGTAGAAGCAGGTGAGGAGAAAGGTGAGTGAGAACACACTTTACAATGCATGCATCAATAAATAAAGGTGAGCACGTGATTAGAACCTGGAAAAGGTTCTCATCCTTCTGGTACATTTCTCTCCCTCTCCTCCATTTCTACCATACTGTCTCCCTGTCTTCCTTTCATTGCTGTTACACCCCCACCCCAATACCACGTTGAGTTATAGAACACAGCAGGGAAGAAGAGTCCTTGAACTCCCGAATGACTGCTGGAAGGACTTTCGAAGGAACAGTACAGATAGGACACCTGGAATTTTCTTATGATCATGGTAGGTAGCCTAGTTCATATGGGACCTCTTAGACCTCAGACATCACTACACTTTTTATGTCTAGTTCCTTCAGATACAGTGTCTGAGAGTCTAAGATTGGTTTGTAAAAGATCAAGAGAATGACCTTTCTGAATTGTACAGCTGAAGGCGAGGGAACTTTTGCACCCTTTGTCATGGGTTATTGGAAGTAGTATGGAGAACATAAAACTTGGAAAGTGGCTGTCTACGGTGGAAAGTAATTCTCAGAGACGGAATCAGCTGAGAATCTCTAGTCCTCCGCGTTCACAAGAACTTGGAATATGCTCCTTATCCTGAAAGGGGTTAGAGTAGTGCTGCGCTGTAACATCCATTACCACAACCTGGATTTGCTCAGTAAGGCAAGTCACACCTTTAGTGCTCTGATGGTACATGGCCTGAGGCTGGTTGAGTGGCACTTGACATGTAAATAGTCACATCATGGACACTGATAAATATAGAAATTCTATACATCCATTCCAGGAATGTAAACACTGTTAATGTCAACATGAAGCTGAAGATTTACTTTACATAAATTTGTGACAAATCATAATTAGCATGTAATGAATAAATACCATCCCAGGAAGAATCTACCTTGGAAAACCCAGAATCTAGACACAAATTTTAAGTTCATAAATAGCGCATTTTTCTGGCCCTTTCGTCCTCTTTCCCACATCCTGTGTTGCTTCTGCATCTCCTAAAACATGGATGTCATATCCAACAAGAAGCCATTCCATGATCTGACAGACTCAACTGCTAGAATCTTCACTTACCATAGAGACTCCCTTCACCTATATATCCAAGTTTACAAGGGCCCTGCTACGCAATGATACGATAGAATAAAAGCACTACTTTCCACCTGAATGACATCCAATTCAGATGATGCTCTTTTCTCAAGGCAGCTTGAACCTTGAACCAACCACAGCTTCTGAGCTGCTGCATCATGACAGACAGATTCACAACTCATGGTGGGTGTCTTCCATCCCACCCTCTGCTCTCTCCTCTGGAAAGGAGTCATCCGAGTGGGTAACCTCCCCATTAAGTGCCAAAGTTTATCACTATGTAATTACACTCATTTATTGCCTGTCCGGCATGGATGGAGTTTAAGCACGGAAACCAGAGAGCGCTGCTTATTCAAACACTATTTCCTCTTCCATAGCTTGCAACTTGAAGCAGACATGGCCCTTAACTCTGCACACTAAATATATTCTTAAAATGGAAAAAGAAGATAAATCTTCATTTAATCTAAAATCAGTTTTACCGTTTTTTTTCTTGCATCAGCTTTCACATGCATTGTAATAAACTTGTCTCCTGCTCTTCTGTTTTTCGCTCTCTACTCTATTTTAATTATGGCCCCTTTTGCTTACCAGGGATTTTCCCGCTTTATCTTTTTTCTCTGATCAGCTACTGCATAGGATTTCTATTTTATTAGATTTTGAACAGAGTTAGCTTTTAACTTTGCTTTTCTTCTCTATGCCTTCCCTATTTATTTCATGATTTTGTTGAATTACCATGGTTCGCCCATTCCTACCTTTCAGAACTGAAAATGTAGCTCCTCAACTTCACTCTTTATTTATTTCTTTAAAATATATTTATTCGTAATATGTGCCAAACTTTCTTTAAAAGTCACTTTAGCTGAATCTTTTTTAAAAATTTTATTTATTTATTTATGTGTATGAATGTACTGTCTGCATGCAGATCTGTGCACCCGTGTCGTGAAATGCCGCAGAGGTCAGAAGAGGGTGTCGGATTCCCCTGGAACTGGAGTTCTCCTGGAATTGGAGTTACAGACGGTTCTCAGCCGCCATGTGGGTGCT